>JASDQU010683245.1:83970-107054 GCA_032191745.1 Picea mariana
AAAAACATATTGTACAAAAATTCAATGTTATGAGAAGGTGGGTGACCTGAGTTTCCTCATCATTTTTATCTCACATTAAAACTTATTAACCTATGCACAGGTCACCTGAGTGTCCATATCATTCTTATCTCACATTAAAACTTATTAACCTACCGAGAAGAAACCTTGTGCATTATTCTTATATCAAAAATAAAAAATAATTATGTCTTACTATCAAAATTCTCACAGATTAAACTATGGAAAGTGAAACTCATTATAAACCTAGTATCAAAAGAGGGATGGATTAACGAATCAAAATATTTGATTGATGCATCGATAATGATATATCGTGCACACGATATACGAGAACCAAAAGGAAGATTCAATTGATTTTATACTAGAGCTTATAATAGATTCTATTCCCACCGTAAAATCTTGCCAGTGTCCTTATCATTCTTATCTCACATTAAAACTTATTAACCTACCGAGAAGAAACCTTGTGCATTATTCTTATATCAAAAATAAAAAATAATTATGTCTTACTATCAAAATTCTCACAGATTAAATTATGGAAAGTGAAACTCATTATAAACCTAGTATCAAAAGAAGAAATGTAAAGAGAAAAATTAATTAAATAATAATTAAATAAAATATTACTAAAGAGTGAAATATTATGAGATAATAATTCTAAATAATGTGATAATATATTATTATTAAGAAAATGTTATTATTTATGATTTCTTTAATATTACCCTCCAACCCTATATTATGATTTCTATAATATTACTCTCCACCTCCACATTCATATGAGGGATAATAGAAAGATTTCTCTAATATTACCCCCCACCATCACCCCGGAAAGATCTCTCTGATATTACCCCCCACCTCCACCCTCATATGAGGGTGGAGGTGGGGGGTAATATTAGAGAGAACTTTCCGGGGTGAGGGTGGGGGGTAATATTAGAGAAATATTCATGTAATATTACCCCTCATATGAGGGTGGAGTGGGCAGTAATATTACCCAAAACATAATATGGGGGTGTGGGGCAATATTAGAGAAATATTTATGTAATATTATCCCCGACCCCGATCCTCATATGAAGGTGAGGGTAAAGGTGGGAGGTAATATTAAATAATATTAATATGGGGGTGGGGAATAATATTAGATAAATCTTTTTGAAATATTACACCCCACCCTCACCCTCATATGATGGTGGATATGAGGAAGAGAGTGGGGGTAGGGGGTAATATTAGAGAATTCATAATATTATTTCTCTAATATTACCCCCCACCCAACTCTCTCTTTGATATCTCTTTCACCAAAAAAAAAAAGATCATAACATAGCTATTTTTTAACAAATCTCTTCTCCCTATCAATCATTAAACCTATCTTACTCTTACAACTAACGAACATATTCATATGTGATTTCTCTTATATTACTCCCCACCCCAGTCTCTCCCTCATATCTCTTCTACCAAAAAAAATCAATTATAACATAGTTATTTTTTAACAAATCTCTTCTCCGTATCAATCATTAAACCTATCTTACTCTTAGTGTTGCTTAACAACTAACCAACATAATCATATAAACCTACATATGATTAAATAACCAATATTAATATTAACTAAATATGAATAAATTAATAATATTAGAAATACTTTAAAGTAGAAAAGAAATAAAAAGTGACAAAACTAAAATGTAATATGAAAATGAAATAAACTTTCCATGATAATTTATGTTATAATAAATCTATTTTGAGTAATAATAATTATTTATTATAAGAGAATCAAATAAAATATAATGAGATGAGATGAAATAATTATATGTAAATTGAAAAAATTATATTTATTTAAAATATTTTCAATAAAAATATTAAAAAATGAAAATAAAAGAAAGAAAAAAACTATATTCATATTGAAATTTGTAAAAAAATTATTATTAAAAATTTATTTATCTAGTTTATTAACAACTTATTGTGTTGTTTTTTAATTTTTAATTTTTAAATAATATTAATTAAATAATTAAACATTAAAATAAAAAAATCTAATATAATAAAAAAGAATAAGTTTTTTCATGTGAAAAACCAAAATTAAATATAAAAATGAGAAAGACAATCCATTCACTTAATATGTCATGGTTTACTATTATGTATAAAATTGTTGTGTTGTTTTTTAATTTCTATTTTTTTTAATAATACTAATTAAATAATTAAACATTAAAATAAAAAAAATATAATATAATAAAAATATATATATATTTTTATGTGAAAAAACAAAATTAAATATCAAAATGAGAAAGACAATCTATTGACTTAATATGTCACTATTTACAATTATGTAAGAGAGGAAAATTATGAAGATAAGGGTAAGGTAATATTAAAGAAATCATAATTATAAGGGTGAGGGTGGCGGTTAATATTAGAGGAGTGAGGGGTAATACCCCACACCCCACCCTCTCCCTCATATCAATCATTAAACCTACCTTACTCTTAGTATGACCCAACTAAGTAAGAACCTTATCCATTCTAATGGTCAACAACTAACCAACCTATTCTTATGAGCCTACATATGATTAAATAACAGATATAAACTAAATATCAATAAATTAATAATATTAAAAATACTTTTAAAAAGTTGAGAAATAAAAAGTGAGAAAACTAAAATCTAATATGAAAATAAAATAAACTTTCTTTAAATAGATTTGGATATTTAAATATTAGATGATTTATGTTATAATAAATATATTTTGAGTAATAATAATTATTTATTATAAGAGAATCAAATATGATGAAATGAAATATTTATAACATTTAAATTAAAACAATTTAATGAAAATGAAATATATTTTTTTTAAATAGATTTGAATATTGGATGGTTTATATTACAATAAATATATTTTGAGTAATAATAATTATTTATTATAAGAGAATCAAATAAAATATGATGAGATGAAATAATTATACAATTTAAATTGAAACAATTATACTTATTTAATATTGTTAATGAAAATATTATAAAATTAAAATAAAAGAAAGAAAAAAACTATATTCATATTAAAATTTGAAAAATGTATATTACTAAAAATATATTTATCTTCTTTATTAACAATTTAAAATTGTTGTCTTGTTTTTAATTCCTATTTTTTTAATAATATTAATTAATAATTAAACATTAAAATAAAACATCTTATTTTTTATTTCTTATTTTTTTAATAATACTAATTAAATATTAAAATAAAAAATCTCATATAATGAAAAAGAATAAGTTTTTTTCATGTGAAAAAACAAAACTAAATATCAAAATGAGCAATCCATTGACTGGGTATGTCTTTATGTAGGTGAGGAAGGTTCTTGGAAATTGATTCAACACCTTTGCCGATCTGCTTTAATTGGGTAGTTGTTGTGAGGAGCTTGTCACCTTGGTCCCTGCATTCAGGTCAGTGTGATATTCTGATTCCGATGTCGTATTTTGTTGAAACACGCCATTACTTACTTCGCTTTCCATAGAGAGAGAATATAAGAATAAGATTTGCGTGCAACCGGGCTCTTTCAGTGGATAGAGATTGGAGATATATTCGGTGTCATCTATAATGAAATGATCTTAGCAGTAGTTTCATTCCAGAAATCATGTGATATTCTCCTCAAAATGTGATATTCTCCTCAAAAAGCAAGAGTAACATTTTTTTTATTGTTATTGAAATGGGTATTTCAAGGTGCATTTAATAGAAAAGTGATTCAAGATGGATTTGGTGTATGTATTTAGTAGATAAATAAATCATTGATTGGTTATGGTTGATTATCTAGCTATAGCATTGAATGTTGGTGAAGGTGGATTATAGATCTTTCCATCAAAATTGTATTGAATGTTCAGGTAGGTAGATTATAAGTAGTCAGAATTAAATATGACTAATGATTGACTATTATGTAAGTGAGGAAGATTCTTGGAAATTGATTTAGCACCTTGCTGATATGCTTTAATTGGTTAATTTTTGTGAGGAGCTTGTCACCTTGGTCCCTTCATTTAAGTGGTTCTGGTATTATGATTCTTATGTCGTATTTAGGTTAGAAATTTCATATAACTGTCCATTTTTTTTTTGTTAAAACTGGTAGAACTGGCAGTATAGTATTTGAGACAGTGGAATTTGAATTTGACGGTCTTTCCAAGTTTGAAATTCCAACCCTACACGCCATAACTTACTTCGAATTAATAAGATTTGCGTGCAACCGATGGTAGTTGGAATTCCATAAAGAGAATATATGAAAAAGATTAGCGTGCAACCGATGGACGTTGGAGAATTGAAGAAAGATTCGGTGAGGACGAAGCGACGTCATCAATAGTGAAAATGATCTTTTCAACGGATCCATTGCAGAAATCGTGCGATATTCTCTTAAAAAAATTACGGAAAAAGCAAGAGTAACAAAATTTCAATCGTTATTGAAATGTATATTGATTAAAGTGAAGTAGAATTCTAAAATGCGAGGATGGCCTGGGCATATTGTACATCCGTATTTGACAGAGCGAAGATTGAGGGGCAGTTAATGAAGAAAATAAAGGGAAGGTCGACAGGTCTGAACTCTGAGCATCTGAATTCTTGGTATGGTCAAACAGTTTGTGTAATAAGGTTTGGTCTTCGTGTCAGACTCCGAACAAAAAAGATTATTATGGTGAAAAACAAATCCTCTGAATGCTATCACCTAACCTTCTAGGTTACAGCTACACAAATTGTCATGTAACTTTCTACAAATAAATATTACTGTTCTTGACCTGTTTCTTAAGAAGTAATGTCCACGGATCGTGCTATACTTTTTTATGGAATTTTACGCGATTGCGCGGAGGGTGAGAGCAAATCTAAAACTCTGTCAAATTCCATTAACAATCCAGAGAAAAAGAAACAGTTGATATTGTATATAAATGCTTGGGATTAGACACTCAAAACTATCACTGCCATCTGTAATGAATACACCAATTCTTTATTTCTGTAGAGCTTGTAGATTATGTCGACGTAATTTTTTTTTTTTTTTTAAGAGTGGATTTGCGTTCAGTTTTATTTTTGGTCGTAGTAATTAGGTGAAATTTCAACCATATATTGATCTGTAATTAGGGTGGGCAGGGAATTTTTTTCAAGTCAGTAATATGGTATTGGGGATCCATGCAGGGGGATTGGTTGCGGTATTATAAAAAAATATTGAATTCATTTAGAGTCTTTTCCTCCTCCTCAACAAGCCCTCGGCACTCTTGTGCTTCATCATCTAAATTTAATTTTGGGATTTTGTATTAGTTTCCACACATGTTTCACCTTGGTTGGCATTTTGTATTAGTGTTTTTTTTTAAGGGTTCCATCATTTTCTTATGAAAAACATTTCTTTGTCTTTAAGATCCTTAGGCGAGCATCTAGAAGGTTCATGATTGGATTTTATCTTTTTCCAGCTACAAGCCTCTGGGCATTCAACCCCTTCTTCCCATGAAAGGAGGGATAATCCCTTCTTGGGTCAGTACACCCTAAAATCCCAAAAGGTAAGGAGATGAGGGGATGAAGTATGGAAAGTGACAAGTGTGGTCCGGAATGGCACTATGACTTGTCAAGAGGACCTCCCAGTAGCAAACATTATTAATTATTAATAACATTATTATTATTATTATTAACATTATTATTATTATTATTAATAAAATAGTTATTATAATTATATATGTGCCTTTAGGTTCTCTATATATTTGGCAAATAGGGATGTGTGGTGGTTCTCTCCTCCAACTGAATAACCCCCTGGCCAAGGGTTTCCCCGGTCATGTGAGGTAACTGAGGGAGTAATGCACAACCATGTAGAATTCTTTCCTACGTCATGTGAGGTGGCTAGTTGTGGATAACACTAGTGGTTGTGTACCACTAGTAGCAAGTGGTTGTGTACCACTCGTAGCAAGTGTTAGCAATCCACTTGTAGTTGTGTGCTACTAGTGGATTTCTACGTAGTTGTGACACTATGGCAATGGTTGTTTACCACTTGAAAACATGGTAGTAGTTGTGTGCTACGAGTGGATTGCTATGTAGTCATGAGACTATGGCAATGGTTGTGTACAACTAAAAAACATGTTAGTAGTTTTGTGCTACTAGTAGATTGTTACGTATTGGTGAGACTATAACAGTGGTTGTATACCACTAGACAACATGCTAGTAGATGTGTGCTACTAGTAGATTTCTACGTAGCTGTGACACTATGGAAGTGGTTGTGTACCACTAGACAACATGCTAGTAGATGTGTGATACTATTCGATTGATATGTAGTCATGAGACTATGGAAGTGGTTGTGTACCACTAGACAACATGCTAGTAAATGTGTGCTATTAGTGGATTGCTACGTAGTTGTGAGACTATGGCAGTGTTTGTGCACCACTCGACAACATGCTAGTAGTTTTGTGCTACTAGTGGATTGCTATGTAGTCGTGAGACTATGGAAGTGGTTGTGTACCATTGGACAACATGCTAGTAGTTGTGTGCTACTAGTGGATTGCTACGTAGTCATGAGACTATGACAGTAGTTTTGTATCACAACATGCTAAAGTTGTATGCTACTGGCTACTAGTGGGTTGCTACGTAGTCATGAGGCTATGGAAGTGGTTATGTACCACTGGAAACCATGCTAGTAGTTGTGTGCTACTAGTGGATTGCTACATAATTGTGAGACTATAACAGTGGTTGTGTACCACTGGATAGTAGTTGTGTACTACTATGACATGGCAATAGTTGTGTATTGTTGGACAACATTGCAGCAGCTATGTTCTAAGGGTTGATTGTAACATAGCCATTAAGACTCTTGGTGGATGATTTGAGCTATCTATGGCATGGTAGTAAGCAGTGTGCTACTAGTTGGTTACAGAGTAGTCAGTGGACTACTAGATGAAGACATCGTGAAAAGATACCTCCCTATCTAAGAGGGAGTGTTGATGTTTCAACATCGAGTAGATATTACTCATAGGGGTGTACCTATGGTGAATGTCCCTATTAAGCATCAGACGAACCTTCTCATAGATTAGGTTGCAGACCAAGGGAGAGAGGATACATTTATCACAAGGGTGTACTTATGGTAAATGGGCTCACGCATAGTCCTTCATTGATCATGACAAGGAATGATATGGACTAGAGGTGGTTGAAATGAAGAATGTCTCCCTTGTTGAGAGGGAGTGTTGATGTTTGGAAAACGTCAGGAATACATTCTCCCATATTAATAATTAATAATATAATTATTAATAATTAATAATATTATTAATACATATAATAATAATAATAATAATAATAATAAATAGTTATTATAATTATTAGAGAAGCATCCTTTCATGGATGGTCACCATATGTTTGTTTAGGTTTTCTCTATATTTGGCACATTCATCATTGTAATAAATCATATCACATGAATCTATCAAAAAATCTCATATACAATATTATCTTATACATCATCTTATATAGAAAATTTAAAAAAACATATCCCTAAGGGTGACTCACTTACTAGGGCTCAATGTCAACCACCAAAGTGAAACAGGGAAAAGAGCATAATTTCCAAGCAGACATTACATAATCAAAAGTAGCTTAAAATGAAACAAACTCAAATGCCTCAAATATTGAAATGTCACTCACTATAATACATAACTTGTACCTCATTGAGAAATACATAATGTCTTCCAGAAGCCAACTGATGTGGTGGATACACTCATCATTAACTTGAAACTCTAGTGGTGAGGTGGGTTTCTGTCTATGCGAGTGGACATTGCTAGTCAAGTTGTCTCTCGGTACTCCATGTCTACAACCTGAGGGCCTATAGACATCATCTCCTTAGTTATCCCTAAGAGTTTGGGATAGCATTTGACTCCTACTTGGGGACATGTACTCACTGTAGAGTGCAAGAGAACCACACCATATCTTGGTAGACTTGTGCCTAAACTACTTACCTAGGGTCTTGGGGCTATGAAAATCAGGTGGTGGGTGATGTCAAGTGAAGTCATACAACCAGTGAAACCATATGTTCACCATTTCATCAAGGTATCTCCCCCTGTGCTTAATCATGCACTACAAAAAGGATAAGTTGAGCACAAAATAATCATGGCCATAAATAGAGAGATAATCAATCATGGAATGAAACTCATGGAGATGGGTGGGAGGGAAAAAATCTTACTAGAGAGAATGGCCACAATCTTGATCAATCCATCTATGAAGAGGGATACCGTATAAGTAAGGTGACACATTTTCATCATTTTTTAGCACACCACTACAACTGCCAAAAAACCGAGAAGAGATTATAGATCCCAAGAAAGCCCGATGATACCTTAGATAAGAAGAAAATAGGTAAGGGACCGTCTTATGTCTGGAGAAAGAAATATGTTTCCTCTTCATCCACGAATATCTATAAAAATATTCAAGATGAAAATATTTTTTCTTTGTAAGGTGATACTTTAACTTCTCTAGGTTGGCTATGACCTAGTATCCATCGAGATTTGACCATGAAGATGAACGTTGGAAATCTTCATGAGAATGATGCAATGAATCATCTTGGAACAAATATGTAATCATATCATTACCAGGATTCTAAGCATTTGAATCATATGTGCATGAATACGAGTCTTGTGAAGAAGACAACTCAACCCCTTTTGTTTGAGAACTACCTCCAATGTCGTAAATGGGATATTTATCAAAACTAAAACAAACCACATCCCATATACACCTCCTGACATGCATGAAATCATCAATGTGTTGATCAACCATGTTATATGGGTCCTCCATAAGATCATATGTATTATCAGAGCCAATTATTATTTTCTTATCTTCATGTGAAGGGGGGAGGCAAGGATGGACAACTTCACCTTCATCAAGCGAGAAAATGGACATTGATTTCACATCAAGATCTTCAGCATCGAGACATTCTTGAAAAATTTCTCCATGGATATTGGTGACATCAGAAGTCACTCCTGGATTGCAGCATGAGTAGAGCCCAACGCCCATCAATTTAAATGTCACGATTTGTTGGTAAAGGGTGATGAATGGAAGTAAACTCAGAACAATATCGTTCTAACTCAGAAAACTAGCTTGGAACAGCTAAGATAGGTGAGGTCTTGATCTAATTTAAGCCAGTGATTTTGCATAGTAGTGAGTAAGTGGAGGGAAAAAAAAAGGAAATAAAGTCCGCTCTAGACATCTTGTCTTCCAACAGACTTTAAAAAGGGGAAAAGTCACAAATATGAGATCCTCTCAGATTTGAGAAACTTTAAGAAAATTAAGATGTTGCAAAACTAATATAATCAAACATACATTATATAGTCATTACAACACCCGACTGGATCATCCATGCCCAGGCTCTTAAGATTTAGAGGAAAAGGGGGAGGAAGATGCTGGCTTCCATTAAACAAGAAGTCTCAAATATCAATCTATAACAAGGGAACTAGAGGCTTTGTTAAATCTTTACAATTGGGAGCTTAGCTCTACCATCCATCATTACAAAAATAAAAAAGATGAGTATATATACTCGGAGCAATTCGCCACCTTGGCAACAGGAAGGTAGCTATGACATTAAAGTCCAAATTAGCATGTGCAGGCTCCTCTGGTCAAACGAGGACATCATATCGGCATGGCTTCTTAGGAAAATCTGCACACAGGACGATCTTGGGCAGACTACCTGCCAGAACTTCCATGCCTTACATTTAAGGAGTGAGGCGAGGTTTCAACCACCTCCTCCTACCTTTATTTACCTCTAGCAGGGATCAGGATCGAGGCCAAGTTGAATTGGCACCTAGAGAACGCGGCAATGCCTCTTGCAACTAAACCCGACACTTCGGCCCTTTAACCAACTCTTTTTATCACCCCAAGTGACCACAGGCCGTGACCCTACACCTATCTTCAAAAGCGCTTTTCGCATTTTACGTTTCGACGATTCCAGATGCAGTGGAGGAGCGACCCCCTATCTTTTGAAGTCCCACTAGCCGAAATGCCAAAATGGCTAATCATTTCGCGTTTTGGGGTTTCTCGATGCAATGGAAGAGACACCCCTGTCTTTTGAAGTCCCGGTAGCCGAAATGCCGAAACGGCTAATCATTTCGCGTTTCGGGGTTTCCCGATGCAATGTATGAGAGATCACATGTCTTTTGAAGTCTTGGTAGCCAGAATGCCGAAACGGCTCCTGGGGGGCTTTTACATTTCGGGTTTTGGGTTTCGACGATTCTCGATGCAGTGGAGGAGCGACCCCTTGTATTTCAAAGTCCCGGTAGCCAAAATTGCGACCGAGCTTGATCAGGAGCCATTTGTCTCGACTGGATCGGACAACCACAATCATTTCGCGACTGTGGCCATAAGAGATGAGCCCATGCACTAAACCCCGTGCAACTCCGCGACTCAAACTTACCCGATGATTGTCGATCTTCTCCATCTATGGACTGTCGTCGTTGAAAACAAAATGTCAGCTCGCTTGATTTTAAGCTTGAAATGGACTTATTCCATGTGTTGCGCTTGGCGCTCATGAATGCAGCCTTTGAATAAAATTCATTTGATGGGTTTTTAAACCCCATTTCTACGCATTTACACCAAGGGCCTGAAATTGGAGAGAAACACCCCCCTTGCAAGAATTGGCACTAACATTAGGCTCCATGGGGGATAGAGTCATCCCTGCGATGCTCTAAGCACTGCTTTTGCAGTTCCAGTTGCTTTTTGTTGGGCTATGGAGTCGAGCTCAAAACACCCTGCTTAAAAGTACATGCCGATAAGTGAAAATAAAAGATAAACACTCATGCTCGAAAGAGCTTATTTATGTACGATCCTAAACTAATAAATTCCTTTACATGGGGCTAGGTGAAAGCAAACTTCCACCATAGCCAATCAAGCAACTTACTGAATAGAAGCTCCTTCCTTCTATCAATGATCACAAACAGATGGTGTAGCCATGACAGTAGAACGATTACGCTCTTCAACTCCTCCTTACAGGATGAAGTTGAGATGAAATAGGGCGGCTCCAAATTGTGAAGGAAATACAACTCCATGTATTCCTTCACAGGCTCATAGGACCAGTGGAAAACTCCAGAAAATGGGCAACATGCAGCCTCCTTTGCTACACAGTTGTTTACGTGTGGTTGAATATCTCTGGTAAGCACAGGTGGGTGGATATCTAATGTAGGCTGACTGATCTCAGGTAGTTGCTACTCGCTGACTGGCTCTGCACATTCTGTAAACTGCATCTTCGGCTCCTCCTCCTCTTCTCCATGGCTCTCCCAAGGATCAAATTCATAATCATCATAAATAGGGACCATGGAAAAGCTCTGCTTGTTGTCATGTCGGGCAATGTCTTCATAGTGATCAAATGTAGAATAAGCTTGTTGTTCATCATCACTAGAATATTCATCAAAAAAGGGTTTCCCTTCATTTCTATGATCAACCTCTAGAATAGTGATCCCATCGAGAATATAAATGTCAAAAATATCCATTCCAGGGACAATGGTAATTGATGCTTCTGGCTGTTCATACATAATATTTTTCTCTTTAATCCTAGGTAAAAACATATCATGGGCAACCTCTTGAAAGAAAAGAGAAGAATCCTCTTCCACAACCATATCTTCTTTAAAAACTGGAAGGTCTTTGTCATCATAAGCTGGGCTGATAGGAACATCTGCTTCAACCCTATATTTAGGAGAGCCATCTACTATAGACAACATCTGCTCTATAAACTCAGAATTCTCATAAGAGGCATGTTGATCTTTATGAACATCTAAAGGAATAGATGTATCTGAAATGATTTCAGATGCTTCTATGCTAGAGCTAACATAATTAATATCATCCAACGCCTCTAGATTTTCATAGAAAATGCTTTCCTCCACAATAAAAGCTTCATCACAAACATGGTCTTCAGGGCCGACAGAGGCTTTATGAAGAAAAGAAAACTCATCACAACAATTTTCATACAAACACTTCGCTGGGAAGTAATCTTTACAAAATGAATTGAAAGCTGTATCAAAACCTGTCAAAGAATGGATGCTTGCAGGGGGAAGAGATCGACACCAATCTAGGGCAGCTCCCTTTAATGAATACTTAAAAATATTAATTTGGACATCTTCATGCATGATATGAAGTCGATGAATAACCTCATGAAAGTCCAGTAAATGCTCAGCTGGTACCTCCAAAATTTTTGCTTGAAATTTAGGGAGGATATCTTCCCATTCATCTCTATTTGGTAGTGGATTAGGAAAACCAACTATTTGGGAAAAGTCACAGAAACACAACCTTTGAGCTAAGATATTTTCCATATTGAATCAGTGGAGTCGTCAATCGATCCTCGGATCATGGAGTCGCCAGGTGAAAGATGTGCAACTTTGAATGTGTCCGGTCTTTGTTCTCCATCAGAAGCCAGATCCTAACATTGTGTCCTCATAGGAAACTTCTCAAGCTAAGAAAGAAGCTACTGAAACCTTCTCGAAAATTCTCCTCTGGGTCAACTTTTAGGTGTGCTAAAAGTAGCCACAGCTGAAAGAGTGAACTGGAAACAGTGGAGTCGCCATAGTGGAGTCACCAGGTGCACAGTAGAAATCTTCAAGGGCTCTGATGCCTGATGCACCTTTAGAATTAGAGACTCAATGTCGTTCAATCCCGGGGAAAATCTTCAACTTTGTCCTCGACAACGGCGTCATAAGTCACTTCTGGATTGCAGCATGATAAAATCCCAATGCCCATTAGTTTAAATGTCAAGATTTGTTGATAAAGGGTGATGAATGGAAGTAAACTCAGAACAATATCATTCTAACTCAGAAAACTAGGTTGGAACAGCCAAGACATGTGAAGTCTTGATCTAATTTAAGCCAGTTATTTTTCATAGCAGTGAGTAAGTGGAGGGAAAAACAAAGGAAATAAAGTCTGCTCCAGACATAAGGTCTTCTAGTAGCCTTTAAAAAGGGGAAAGTCACAAATATGAGATCCTCTCAGATCTGAGAAACTTCAAGAAAATTAAGATGTTGCAAAACTAATATAATCAAACATATGTTATATAGTCATTACAACACCTGACTGGATCATCCATGCCTGGTCTCTTAAGATTCAAAGGAAAAGGGGGAGGAAGATGTTGGCTTCCATTAAAAAAGAAGTCTCAAATATCAATCTATAACCAAGGAACCAGAGGCTTCGTTAAAGCTTTACAATTGGGAGCTTAGCTCTACCATCCATCATTACAATAATACAAAAGTTAAGTATATATACTTGGAGCAATTCACCACCTTGGAAACAGGAAGGTAGCTGAGACATTAAAGTCCAATTTAGCATGTGTAGGCTCCTCTAGTTAGACGAGGACATCAAATTGGCATGGCTTCTTAGGAAAACCTGCACATAGGATGATCTTCGACAGATTGCCTGCCAAAACTTCCATGCCTTACATTTAAGGAGTGAGGCGATGTTTCAACCACCTCCTCTTACCTTTATTTACCTCTAGCAGGGATCAGGATGGGGTCCAAGTTGAATTGACACCTGGATAACATGGCAACACCTCCTACAGCTAAACCCGGTGCTTCGGCCCTTTAACTAGCTCTTTTTATCATCCCAAGTGACCACGGGCCGTGACCCTGTGCCTATCTTCAAAAGCGCTTTTTGCATTTCGCATTTCAGTGATTCCAGATGCAGTGGAGGAGTGACCCCCTGTCTTTTGAAGTCTTGGTATCCAAAATGCCGAAATGGATAATCATTTCATGTTTCGTTGTTTCCCGATGCAGTGGAAGAGAGACCCCCTGTCTTTTGAAGTCCCGGTAGCCGAAATGCCAAAATGGCTAATCATTTCACATTTCAGGGTTTCCCAATGCAATGGATGAGAGACCCCGTGTCTTTTGAAGTCCTGGTAGCCGGAATGCCAAAACGACTCCTGGGGGGCTTTTACATTTCATGTTTCGGGTTTCGGCGATTCCTGATGCAGTGGAGGAGTGACCCCTTGTCTTTCAAAGTCCCTGTAGCCGAAATCGCGACCGAGCCTGATTAGGAACCATGTGTCCCAACTGGATCAAATGACCATGATCATTTCATGACTGTGGCCATAAGAGATGAGCCCATGCACTAAACACTGTTCAAATCTGTGACTCAAGATTACCCGATGACCGTTGAGCTGCTCCATCTATGGATCATCGTCGTTGAAAACAAAATGCCCGCTCGCTTGATTTTAAGCCCGAAATGGACTTCTTTCGTGTGTTGAGCTTGGGGATCATGACTTCGGCCTTTGAATAAAACAAATTTGATGGGTTTTTAAACCCCATTTCTACACATTTACACCAAGATCCTGAAATCGGAGAGAAACACCCCCCTCGCGAGAATTGGCGCTAACATATATGTTCTTTAAGCACCACTTCTACAGGTGGTGGGTGATACTCTTCTTTAACTTCACACTCTTTAGTTGTTGTCTCATTATCCACCAAAAAACCTTCTTTGCAAAGGACATATTTGAGATCTTGGAGGGTAGTATGCAAATTCTGAGTAGATGGCCCCCAATACCTAAGAAATTATTCAACAAGATTTGTACAAGACTAGATACTTTTCAAATCACACGAGTCTGCAAGCCACTTCCTTTTAATCGAGTCCAGAGAAGACAAAAAAAAATTCATTAGTACATCCTCATGTATTTCATTTACACTTTAAGAATACCTCATATAGTTCACAACATGGGTGACTGCTAGAGTTGGGTCACCATCGAATTTGGGGAAATTTTCCCTCCACCCTGCAGGGAAAAGGTTTTGGTATCTAGGGATATTTTTAACATCAATATAAGGGTATTCCTTGTGTAAGGCCCATGGTAAATACCAATATTCCATGGTTCCATTATCCAGGATGTTTCTTCAATGGTGTCACTAGATGAACATAATGTTCATAAAAAATGGAGGGAATGGAAAGGGAACTTTCCACAAGTGGAGTCGCCAGATCAGTTCTAACTCATCAAGAAAGGGAAAAGTAAATGGTATTTCCTTTAAGTGGAGTTTCTAGAAAATATAGGGAAAGGATTTGGGATATCTTGAAAAAGTGTTGTTAGGGCTCACAAGAGGATTCAAAACCCTCCCTGACAATAATGCCAAAATGTTATTGCAAAAACTATAGTTTGGGAAAAGATCAACCTGATCCATAATATGGCAATCATGGTGGAATATTTTACCCACTTTCACCTCAAATAAACCTTCCCTCACTTTTGTGAAGGAAGAATCCAACACAAGGGGGAGTCTTGGGTGAACCTAGGGGGAAAATGAGATGGAAAGTGATACTTATGAAGAGATGACCCTATAGGTAAAGTCGAAAAGTGGAGAGTCGATTGAAAACTAGATTCGAAGGTGTTTTATGGTTTCCAAGTGTTTGACTACCTGTGGAAGCTGGTTGCACTTACCTAAGAGAACTGCAGATTTAACCACTAAAAGAATCAAAGATTGGATGAGAGATGAAGCATAAAACATGTAGATAAATTCCCAACACTTTAGCATAAATGTTAGAGGTACTATAGGGTTTTTATAAGAATTATTCAAAGTATATTTGTAAAAACCAAGTGGATTTAGCAAATAATTTCTACAACATCAAGCTTTAACCACGAAAGCAAGCAAGTAATCAGACAAAAAGTTCACCAATTAGCAATAGAATGACAATAGTTGTTTACTAGAAAATTCCCATGGTAAAAATGTAAGTTAAATTCAATAATATGAGATGTTTTTCTGCAGCCCTAATGGTTGTATATTTTAGTTGGATATATCTAAAAATCCACTTGACCAATATAGATGCCCTAGAGGCTTCAACAAGATTAAAGCATCAAGAAAAGATTCCAACTTGAGCAAAATCAATATCTCTCAAAATTATCTTTACGAGTGCAAACAATTTATATCTCCAATGCAATACAAGATTAGTTCCTTGCCAAATGGGTTGTGGAGTCTTATTATATTAGGTTAGGACTACTAAACCTTAAGGGGTGTAAGCCCTTTTACTTCCTTGAGATAGAAACTGTAACAAGGTAAAGTCTATGAGGGTGTAAACCCTGTTACTCCTCCTAGCAACCTTTGCAATAACCCTTTCAAGAAAAAATAACGATAAAATTTGGTGGAGGTTGTAAATCCTTATAATCCTCCAAGGATCTATCCAATAACAAGCATGTAACAAGAAATAACCTAACAAAGTGTACATGTTCCTTACCAATTCCAAGAAATGCCAAGACAAAACCATAGTTACCAAGCATTTTTTATCACCAAAGCAAAGAGAAAGAACCTCCAAGAGTAGCCAACCACTTCACTTCATTAGACAATATAGAAATCATATCACAAATGAGAGAGAGATTGAATTTTCTTAAGAGGGGCACAAATTTCATCCAAGTATTCCTCTCACAATGGGAGAGCTATGATCAAAATGAAATGAAATGGTCTCTATTTATACAAATCCTACTACAAGTGTTTGTCCACTTAAAATTAGGGTAAACCACAAAGTAAGGGGACAAAAACCCTTACTTTTCCCCTTTACAATATAAAATTCAAATTTAACCCTAAAATGCACATAAGAAACCCCAAAGAAGCATGACATCACCCCTTTAGGGAAACATTTTGACACCTTTTCAGGTTGTTGGAGTTGAAATTGAAATCCGTTGGGACCTCTAGGGCCTCCTTATCATGTGTTATGCCTTTCTCCTCCAAGTCAAAACCTCATCCATCAAAACGTTCCAAGTGTCAATTCAACCAACACCAGCACCCAACAATAGTCTTAGGGTGATGCCAACCTCCTCAAAAGTGACATTTTAGCCTCAAGAGAAAATTGTTGGGATAAAAAAGGGTTGGGTTAGGTCCTCCAAGGTGTCTCCTCAAGCATCGAAAGTTTTTCATCATCATCCAATGTGTGTTCCATGGCATCCAACCTTTGGGCTTCAAGCCCCAAGGAATCCAAATCTAAGATTGTTCTTCCAAATCTGTCCACCAACTAGGACATGCAAAGATAATGAATATGCCCTCCAAGGACCTAAAGTCAAATGCATCATGATAAGTAAATAAAATCAACAAAAAATCCATATGAGAATGTACATCCAAACTACCTCATCAAAACAAACAAGTGTTCAAAGACCCTATGCAATTTTCCAAGTTTAGGTATGGGAGGGTTGCCAAAACAACCTATTGGATGAATAGTACCTCAAGTTTAGGAGTGTTTCCCAAGTGGAACCCTGTCTATGTCATGTGGATGAGGTGACATGGATAATGGAAATACTTTTGAGCATGGGGTTCATGACATATAAGGGATCATATTATCTCATTTATGGGTGCCTTTGTAGAGGGTGTGTTGCACCTTCATTTTCAATTCAACCTTTTTCTAAGCCCATTTATCTCCTTTTATTATTTTTAATATGTTCCCAATTTGAAGCCAAGGTGGGGATTATACCTAAGCATGAAAAATAGTGCCCCCCTTTACTCTACCTTGGTCACATCATTCTTCTCCAAGTTTAAGTCATGTGTGGGACTTCTACCTACGCATGAAAAATAGTGCCCACACATGTTCCACCTTGGTTGGCATTTTGTATTATTTTTTTTTACGGGTCCCATCATTTTATTATGAGAGGCATTTCCTTGTACTCAGGTTCTCTAGGCGATCATCTAGAATTTTCATGATTGGATTTTATCTATTTCCAGCTCCAAGACTCAGGGCCTTCAACCCCTTCTTCCCATGAAATGAGGGACAATCCCTTCTTGGGTAAGTACACTTGAAAATCCAAAAATGTTAAGGAGATGAGGGGATGAAGTGTGGAGAGTGAAACATTTGGTCGAGAATGGGACAATGACTTTTCAATAGGACCTCCCAGTAGAAAACATATCCCTAATGGTGACCCACTTACTAGGGCACAATGTCAACCACCAAAGAGAAACATGGAAAAAGAGACTAATTTCCAAGAAGATGTTACATAATCAAAATCAGTTTAAAATGAAACAAACTCAAATTCCTCAAATATTGAAATGACACTCACCATAATATATAAAGTGTACCTCATGGATAAATACCTAATGTCTTTCGGAAGCTAGCTGATGTGGTGGATACTCTCATGATGAACCTAGAACGATGGTGGTGAGTTGGGTCTTTGTCTGTGCGATTGGACACTACTGATTAAGTTGTCTCTTGGTACTCCGTGTATTCAACCTCAGGGCCTCGAGACATCATATCCTTAGTTATCCCTAATATTTGGGGATAACACTTACACTTTTCACCTAATTACAATTCGTTGACTTATTTTATCATTACAGACATCATAAGACACTATTACGTTGTTGATGTTATGATTATATTTTGAGGACTATGTTCAATATCACTTGATCATGCACTTTTATTTTCTTAGGGCATGAGATTACTTTGAACAAGGTTATATATTGATTTGGAATAGGGCATGTTACATGTGATTTCTTGGTTGTAATGATGAATTTTTATACTATCTTTATGTTCATTAAGTGATCATGTAATATGGAATGAAATTAGTGTTGTTTATATATTAGTAAGCATATGGTCATTATGAAATTAATATTTTGAGAAAAGTTGATCTACAATATGTTGATCTTGGGAACCTCACTAACCTAGGTCATATGTTGGGAGCAATCCAAATGAAAAATAATGTTGTCGTGGAAATCATAATTTAAGGAAATATTTTTTCTTAGTGAGGACAACACAACCTACTATCATACTACCTTATGAGGAATAAATATGGGAAATAAAGGATTATATTTTGAAATATTTGTTCCATATTCTAATTAGGGTTTTAAGACCAAGGGAGTTGAGGTTAACCTAGAAATTGCCTATCATATGATATAAGTAAAGGCAGCCCTAGTCTTAATTTCTCCTAAACCCCATTTATGATCTCAAAAAATATTTTTGTGTCAGATTAATGGGGAGTTATTGGAAAGGGGGAAACACTATGATAAAGGGGAAGATAGAACATTTAGGTCGTTGGAGGTGTTACGAGGGAAAAAATCTCTATGGCCAAGGGTAAACCACAACAGACAGGTATGACTGTAGAAATTAACTCAATTCCAACATGTGCTATATAAACAAATGTGCAATACGAGGAAGAAGCCTAACTCGATCCAATCGTTTGATGTCGTTCCACCATTGAGCACTTTGACCCAAAGCCTTATACCTACAAGAAGTTCTCAAAAAACAAGCAATGCAAGTATATAGTGACAATATATAAAATGAGTTAGCACATTAGATAACACAATCTATTAATAAACATTACAAAATGCCCATGGATAATAATCATATATTTGCAAGATATTGATTTGATGGGAAAGGAGTATTTCTATTAATAATTGATCAACAAAAGTATCAAAATTACAGACTTCCATGTCGGTATGATTCGAAACCAAGAAACCAAGTTCCTTCCAACTAGGTCTCCACCACTTCAATCCTTCACCAAAGGCAAGATCATAGCAAAGAGAGAATGAGATCCTCTTGACAACAAGGGAAGAGCTTGGGGGATGAAAACTATGTTCAGACTTGAGGGACAAAGGGATGCAGACTCAATATGAATTAATTTCTCCAGAGTAACTTTGATCTCAAAGTTGAATGCTTTCTCCTCTTTTTCCATAGCTCAAAATTATGCTATTATAGCCTCTAGAATGCAACTGAAGGGCTGAATCAGAATGTTTCTAGTATATGGAAGGCCAAAGATCAGAGATCTTCTGTCGTGACATGGAAACCCAACCTCATTTTGTATTTTCTAGCACAAATCCCGATATACACAAGCTGTAGGGGAGCTTCAAGCGTATACACATCTTGCAAAGAAGTTAGGGAGCGTATATGTGGAAAAATATATAATTTTGGGTCTGGATTTATCAAAAAGGGGGTTGATAAGTCTGCATAGGGAAATGGAAAAAGGCCCTCTATGCAAGATAGCAATGATGAGGAAAATATTGCTATAACAGATTCCCCCTAATGTGTGAGATCAGAGGAGTATCTGCGATGGCTGAAATACATTATAAATAACCTAGAAGTGGAGTGGTAGAGAACCAACTGGATGAAATCAATTGCTCATTACATTATGTAYTGACTTTGCATACATGGCTGCCAAAAATAAAATGCAGATCCATGCAGAAAATATACCAACAAGTGTTCATGGTCATGAGTAGGCAAATATAAATGTTGTTACAAGCCAMTAGTTTTCATAGTGATGAACAAGGCTAAGTGAAACTAGTCTCAAAATCAATCTAAAGATATATATATACCATGGAGTACAATCTAATCTTCCATGATCATTGAATTCAAATAGGTATTGGTYCGATGAAATGGAAGTAGCAGCTCATGAAAGTTGTGTCTTCAAAGTGATGTCTTCAAGTCTTCAATACAATCTGCCAATGGTGCAAGTCTACATCATGTGAATAAATGAGTTGAGGTCAAACATGATGAGACATCGTTTGATTACTGGTCATTGAGGTATATCGTTAACAAATGTGAGACACCCTACCAATGATGAAAGTAGGTATCAAGGCATCGAGTACATCTCTACAAATGTGAATAATGGAGCTGGTGTCAAACACTTGAGAGATCCATTGATCAAGAGACATTGATGTATTTCCGTCTGTCAATGGCGAGAGAGCCTGCCACTAATGACTGCAATTCTCAAGGTATTCATAAAACTCTAGGTCTCATATCCATAATACATGAGCTAAAGTTGATGGAAAGAAGCCCGCTGAAAGGAGAGCATTAAAGAATCTCTCATTAGTCAGCACGAGGAGTAAAGAAGGAGCTTCATGATTTGGCGGAGATCAGATGAATAACATGTTCATGAACTAATGACCCTGTGCATCTTTCGTGTGTCCCAAATGCAAGCAGTGCATGAAAAATACCCTCTAAATAGTAGCCAATGATGAAAATTCCTGACAAAGGTGAGGAAACCACCAATAAGTCTAATGGCATCCAATACACTACAAAAATCCCAAAGTGTGAATATATGTCTTACCGTCGAACACAAGGGAAACCACCCAATCAACAACCCATGATGAAATGTCGATTGTTGGGTTCAAGGTGACCTACCAATGATGAAAGTAGGGCTAGGGTGCATCATAAGACCAAAGCATCATGTGATTCTGAGACAAACTGAGGGTATGGTCGACATGCGAAGTCAAGATTTATGAGGAGTGGCCGACACAGGTTGAGAGACTTCCTTTGAAAAAGAGCATGAGACATACGGTGGACTCTAGCATCAAAGACTTAATGATTTGACAATTAGATGCAGGAGGCATCCATAATGTTCTCTACAGTGGCTGGAAGATTAACCAGTCGGTAGAGAAAAATTTGTAACGAGATTAGCTTCCTAAGGCTATGCTAAACCCAAAATTATGATGACGCAAGGACTCAATAACTTTGTGCTTTGTTAAAAGGCAACATGACTGCTGCCAATTACAATATAGTACTCCCTTCCCACCCGTCTTTTTTTCTTTTCATAGCAATTGAATGTTATGATACAGAGGAGGGAATGAGTGTCGCAAGTAAGAAAAATTGGTTCCAACAGTGGAACGTACCTATGCTCAATGCAAGGAAATGCATGCGAGAGATGGGCACTCGGGGTGATGTTCCCTCCAAGGTATAGCGTGTCAAATTGCGAAGGATAAGAATAAGGCTCTGCTTGGTTGAGGATGCAAACTTCTTGGGCCATGGTTTATAACACAAAACGTGAACCGGTTAAAAGATCAATACTGCAAGCAATGGCATGAGATGCAATCACAATTTAATGTCAAAAAATGTTCTTTTTTATATCTTTTAGTCTACTTGGTGTAAAAAAGGGGTAAACTTGTGCCAAATAAACGTCTTTTCAAATCCAATTTACGAGTGTGAAGAAGACAAGTTCACTCGGTGATCTTTTCCATTTTTGATAGCGAGTCAGAAAAGAGCTTAACTAAGACTCATGATCTTTCAAATCCAATTTTAAGTAGTGTGAAAGGGACAAATCACTCAGTGATCTTTTCAATTTTTAGTAACGAGTCGGAAAAAAGCTTAACTAAGACTCGTGTTCTGGGAGTCTGTGGGTGATAAGGCCACGTGTACATGAATGAGAAATGAGGCTCATTGTAAAGTCATGTGTTGAATTCTAATGGACTCCCAGTCCTAAGGAAAATATCGGCATGTGTGCCAAATGACAAAGAGGTTCTAACTAGGGTACCCATGTTTTGTAAGTCTCTACCATTTATTAACGACGCTATGATAGAAGATGGAGGTTAATGCATTGCAATAAATGGGTTCGTAGCTAAGGCGTAAAAGTGGTAATTGAAGGATAATGAAAAACTGCACGATGTAGTGAATACCTATCCTATATGCTAGGTTATGAATATACCTGCCCGAGGATACGAACGACCAACCATGATGTTGAAATCTGTAAGAAAATTGAGTCGAAACTACAAAAACCAGCTTAAAACCATTTTTGAATTAGTCCATTAGACAAAATAATAGCATAAAACTATATCAAATGTTTAAAAATGTTTTATAAATAGTAATAAAATCACAATTTACTATGTCATTTTCATTTTCACCCAAAATAGTGCAATTTGGACTAACATAACTCCAGAACTCAAACGACGATCATGGGAGCAATAAGCAATGAAATCGCAAGCCGTCTTTTCCAGGTAACTCTTCATCCCATCCTCTTCAAATTCCATGGTTTACAATTTTGAATTGGGCTCCATTTTTTTAGTTTTTAAGGGCGCAAATTGTGTTTTTTGGTATACGCGGGTTTCTACTAATATGTCTTGTATACGACCAGATATACGCCTCTATGTGAACTACAGGGGGCATATATCAGGCCCTACCCACGACTGTTCTTGGATAAAATGCGTATATGTGCGCAAAGGGAAAAAAATAAGTTTTTAACTGAAAAATTGATTTGATTTTTGCAGGATGGTGATGGAGTGGAGGGAGAGAGAGCATGAGGAGGTAGATGCAGCAGTGGAAAGGGATCCAGTGTATCAAGCAGCATTGAAAATATGTGGTTTATACAAGTTTTGGGCTCTCAAAGGAATAAGGGTGCAAGTGAGGTTATTGGAAATGATGGTGGGCAATTGGGATCTAGATAGCGAGAGCTTTATCCTTGATGGGAAACCATTAAGGATCGAAGTATAGGACATCTACTTCTTGACAAGA
>JASDQU010683245.1:109732-121795 GCA_032191745.1 Picea mariana
TCTTGGTATCTAACACGATTTCGATCATCTCACGAGAGATGCTTAGTGAACTTCAAGGTTTGAAGATATAAAACAATATCTCCATACCAGGGATCGGATGATGAGACAAGGAAAATGTGTTCATCTGCGAATGAATCTACATGAATAACATCTTCATCTAATTGTGGGAAATCAGATATTAACTCTGCAAAAACTAGTGATTTCTTGGACTTGACCGAAGCAAAGTCGAGATCAAATTCTTGTAGGATGACAATCCATTTATTATATTTTCTTCCTATGATACTTCTAGTGAGGATGTATTGAAATGGATTAACATCGGAAACCACAGTAGTTTTGCAAACCAATATATAGTGTCGTAAACATTGGACTACATGGATGACAGCCAAAGATAGCTTTTCAACGTGTGAGTAATTCCATTCAGGACCGACTAAATTTTGACTGAGCTAGTAGATGACGTGCTCGCAGAGCTCATCATCCTTCTAAACTAGAACCATACCAATGGTCTCTTCAGACGCGGAAATATACAACAAGTAATCTCTACTGTAATCAGGATATTTTAGCAGAGGGGCGGATACCAAGGCTTTATTTAAAGTGTCAAAAGACTGTTGGGCTCACTCATCCAAGATAAACGGGGTGTCTTTCTTCAATAAGCACATGAAACCCTTAGTAATATTGGCATAATTCATAATAAACCGATGCAAAAAGTTAGCTTTCCCCTATAAACCTTGAAGTTGTCTAATTGTGCACGGGGGAGGCAACTGAAGAATTGCCTCAACCTTTAGTGGATCTACCATGATCCCTGTCTCAGAGACTAAGAATCGTAATAGACGGCTAGATCTAACGCAAAATATGCATTTATGAGGGCTGAGTCGGATTCTATAGTAGCGACATCTTTCAAAAACCAGTCGAAGGTGCGTAGCATGATCCATTCTCTTGCGAGAGTGAGCAGAAAGATCATCGAGGTAAGCTTCAACTATGTGTTTGAGATCATGAAAAGTGAAAGTCATGGCTCGTTGGAAGGTTGCTCCGACGTTTTTCAGGCCGAAAGGCATTTTTCGGTATGAAAACATGCCCCAAGAACATATGAATGTCATCTTATGTTGGTCTTTGTGTTTGATCTGGATTTTGTTATAGCCTAAAAATCCATCCATAAAATAAAATATTTCTCTTCCCACACACTCATCAAGAATCTGATCAATGAAAGGCATGGGAAAGTTATCTTTAGGACAGGCCTTGTTCAGGTCGTGAAATTCCATACACACGTGGATGGTTCCTTGCTTTTTATTCACAGGAACAGGGTTGGATACTCATTCGGTCAAGGGAATCGGGTAGATAAAGCCGGCATTAAGTAGCTTCTCTACCTCTACCTTAATAGCGGGATCCTTCCTAGGATTAACAACTCTAAGACGTTGTCAAACAAGTTTAGCATCCGAGTAAGTCCTAATTTCATGTTTGACAATATGGGGGTCGATCGTTGGTTCATATGACCAAGCGAATACGTCTCGAAATTCTTTGAAGAGGTTGGTGTAGATTAGGGTCTCCTCTGGCAAACAATCTGCACCTATATTTACGTTTTCAATCTTGCTAGGGGTGCGAGAGATATCGATATAGATGGTGGGAGAAATACTCGCCATATTCCCTTCGACATAAATTTCATGTGTATCAAGTGGAACTACGGCGTGACCAACTATCTCACTCAGGGTAGATCTAAAATCATCTTGCTCAATTTTTTCAAGACTTGGGAGAAAATAAGACCAATGATGCATATCATCCCAAGGTCTCTCAGAAACATTCATGGATTCAAGGATGGCTTCGTCCAAAGGCAAAGTCTCATCCAAGAAGTCATGTGAACAAGATAACGAAGTGGCCCACGCAGGCCTGGGAACTGGATCTTCTGCGACCATCTGTGAGGGAACTGGATCAGGGTCGGCAGAAGAGTTAAGGATAGCTTGATAGGCGATCTCTGCTGTCGATAGTAGTATAGCCATGCCAGCATGTGACTGAACTTCAATTGATAAAGTCGGTGAAGGTAGGGTCCAAGGGTCACTGAAATAATAAGTGTGGAAAGAGATGGACCTCTCTATTGAAGCAGGCATACTGGACATGGCATAAATGTGGTGAATCGATGCCGAGAACTCGAAAGTACCAATGGGGGAAGACTACATTCCGAAACCGATATTCTCAGTTTCCGGTTGAGAATTGTCAACCACACGACCATAGGGACTGGCGACCAACATATGCGTTCGGACTAGAGTACGCAAAGGATAACTGATCGATCATCACAATATCCCCTTGACGAGGAAAACAAAGCGTGTGGAAAATGGACGATACGACGACGACCATATCATAAGTCCAATTGCGAACTAGTAACAGGTTGTAATCGAGAGGTGCATCAACTACCTCTACCTCCACTTCTACCGTCTTCCCACCTAACTGGACTGGAAAGGCGGGGAGAATACCATGAGGGTAGAAGGAATGACCATGGAATGCAGTCAACATGGTCAACAAATTTGAAAGCATTGGAGAACTGATAGCTTTCGAACAGGCTAAGTACATCACGCAAGTGGCAGCACCTTCATCAATGACTGCTCATTTAATGGTATATTTAGAATACCCCACATGGATTTGGAAAGCCACAGGGTAAGGTAAGCGAGGCTTCACATCCGTGACATCGAACTTGATGATCTTTGAGCCACTAGGTTCTAGAGATCCTAAGGCAGAGAGTAAGGCATTCCTATGTGATAGACACATCTAGAGTACCTCCAAAGTAGACATCACGCAAGGTGTTTGGCCTATATCCTCAATGATAGAGTAGTTATGGGTGGCTTTAGCATTAGGGTTATGGGTAGAGCACTTGAATACTCCTTTCGGAATATGGGGTGGTGGCTCTGGTTTCTCGATCTGTAAATTCATCTCTGGGGGTGGAAGAGGAGATTCTAGGCTGGTACTATCTTTTGAAGAGCCGTAATCTTGAGAGCGAGTGGCTATATCGATTGTTGCACTGACCATATTGATGCAAACACAGTCGTCATCTTGTGATGATGGGTTTTTACTCCCAGAAGACACATCTCTGATGTTCGAAGAACTCGAGGCTAAGTGTTGGTTGTGAGGAAAAGGATTCATTAGCACAGTGGGTAGAATATTTAAAAGCCTTGCAGCCTCCACAAGTTTGGGGCATAAGTGTGTAAGGTGATCATCAGTACAAATTTTACAAGGAAGCTTAACCTTACACTTTTCTTTCGTGCCTTCTCTAGCATTATCATTCTATTTTCCATTAGTAGTCTTGTCCTTGGGTTTATTCTTCCCACCTCTACGATTATTTCGACCTTTCCGTTTATTCCCATCTGGTTGTTGGTCACCATTTGGGTTTTTTGATGACTACACGGAATGTACATCTGTCGATGAAGCTAGTCCTCTAGTAGAATTCATTGCCAAGTCTACAGAATTTACATTGGTGGATCCCACAATGCCATCATCATGGGGCCCAGGACCCTGCCTAGGATTATGATTTGACCGCAGTGCATCGAGAAGAAGATGGTATAACATCCTCGACTGGGCATAAATCAAATCGAACTGCTAGGATATAAAAATGGCCTCTTCCTCACTGAAGACCCCGGAAGTAGCAACGTCCTTTGAAATAGGACCATACAAAAATTTTAAAAACCATTCTAAAAGAAAGGCCAGGGGTATGGGAGTCTTAACTAACCATCTTTTCCTATGCCATTCCTGGATATTGTCTGAATTATGAGTACCAAAACCCTGGCATAAAGTTGACAAAATTTCAAGGCCAACATCATAACGAATGGGTAGTTGAAAATGGTTAAGGAAGGAAAGCACTAATTATTGAAAAGATCCATATGTTCCCCTAGGTAGCTCAATGTACCATTGTAATGCAATCACAATAAGAGTGTGCTGAAACAATCGTAATCTAATAGAATCATGATTCAAAGAATTCGATGTGCACCAGAGGTGAAAAGTAGTGACATGATCACCAGGGTCCTCACCATTCTTACCTTCAAACCTTGGAATGTCTAACAAAAGTTTGGTGGGGACAGGGGGCCATGTGGGATCATGACTCACCAGGTCGTTCATTAGTTTAGACAAATCTAGCAGATTATGCGTGGCCAGAAAGGGAATACGGGGTTGCGACACCTGACCCCATCCTCCTGCAAAAGACTAAGTATTAGGAGCTGCATTCCATCCAGGGTTCTAGTAAGGACCATGACCTTTTCTAAAATTAAAAGACCCTCCTCCAGGCAGATTCATGAAAGATTGATTGGGCATCATTCCGACAGGAATGTTCTGATAAGGGTTATGAGAATTTCCCCCAGTTGGATTAGCTCCCAACTGAGCATTGTTAAAATTTCCCCCAACTGGATTAGATCCAAGCTGGGGGGTTCCCAAGACATAAGACTGACCTCCTCCAGGTGGGAATCTAGAGGATTGAAGTGGATTTGTTATGCCAAAAGTATTGGTTGAATTCAACACCGAGGGGATAGGGATATAGGGCAGAACTTGTCCGTCATCTTGGTTGTTCCATCCAACCGTAGAAGGATTAGACTCTGGGTTAGGGAAAGGGACACTTCCTATATTAGCATTCACTTGGGAAACATGAGAGCTACCAAATGGAAAAGGAGTGTAAGGAGGTGTGGTGTCCCCAAGTCCAAGGCTAGCGTTATGGCCAACAGCTGGGATGGCAGTCGAAGACTACAATGTGAAACTTAGCATACCATAAGAAAATGGACTAGTAGCCATGGGGATGGTCTAAACATTGTAACTCGGCGAGTGGCCAAAACCCCCAAAAGGGTTAGAGGCAAGAGATGAAGAATTGTCTATGGGCCGAGCCATAGTACCGATGTAGGCCTCTGGCACTGCAATTGTAGAAGTTCTAGGTGTCAAAGGAGTGCAATTAACTATAGTGGGATTGGGAGTTGATGAACTCCTAGTGTTATGAAGACTAGGCTTAGTACTCATCCTTGTGGGATCGTAAGTCTGAAAAGTGGATGTGTGTGTACCACTTCTAATAACTCTATTCCTTTTAGAAGGCAATAGCTCGAAAACCGGTGGTAAATGTAGCAACCGATGGGACTTGCAAGGAAGCTGGTCCGTCTCCACGACGACTTATGACTCTTAACAAATAAAAATATATCCTAAGGTCAACTAGTAATCAAAGAGAATAACAAAAAGTCAAACGACCAATATGCATGCAAACGGGATAAAGTGGCTGAGTGCCCTCCCTCGCTAGAGAAGGTATGTCTTGTCTAGGAGGGACCTAAGACTCCCTACTAAAGCTTGGAGGTAACAAAATTAGTTATAAGGGCCCTCGTCAGCTTAACAACCAGTCAGTCAGACCTCCCCGGAGAGGTAATCCTCCATAAAGGCTGTGTGTTTTTCGACCCCTATCTGACTTGGGATACAAGCAGAATAACCCTTGCAAGTAACCTATGAGAAACCTAAGTCAAGCAACTAATAAACCACTGTATAACCGATGCACAGAGAACAGTCATAAGTCTGGATCACTGTATGGGTAGGGCAGTGAATCCCGAAACCTTGAAAATAATGCCTCTCATAGAGGTATGGGCACTAGCAAGATCTCCAAATATGAATAAATCCACAGAAATATCTCTGACACTAGGTGAGTATCCAGGGGTTATCCCTTCAACTAACTTCATGCGACCTTGTGAGTAACTCCGATATGAGAGGAGCCTCCTGATATTACCAATTATACAATGGATTTCTCAACTCCCTGCCTTAGACACATAAGTTGATTTAATTTCCTTGGAGAAGTTTACTCACAAAATCCTATTCCAAGGCACTAAATCCTAGGCTAGTTTGTGCGCCCTAAAAAATAAAATTGTGACTAATCAATTTTAGTTTAAATCATAAAATTTTATTGGTTGTGATTACTCAAAAAGGTACGGAAATGAAACTCATAGTGTTATGAATCTGCATAAGAATAAAAATAGATATAATGTAAAGCCTAATTTTAACTTTTTAGTAAATGATATGCTAAATAAAATAGTGCAATCTTCAATTTTAATTCTGCAACTCAGAAATAAAATGCAATCTTTCACTAAATGTGCTAAGCTAATGATAAAGTTTCAAAGACAAAAATACCAACCAATGCAAAGTGCCTATTATTTTTTGTATTTTCAATGTATTTAAAAAGAAAATGCATGGACTGATAAGCGACTTGATATATAACCTCTACTATGTATAAAAGCAATCACTCGAGCAGAATATCAAGCAGCTAAGTAGACGACCCAAATACCAAGGAAAAATAAAAAACGGAAAACAAAGAGAAAGATGCCGCCCAAAAATTCAACTCCAAAAAGGTTTCTTATCATCCCAGATAATCTCGACAAGTACCACAAAGACCCAAGAAGGCTCAGTGATCCTCAAAACCTACCCAACAGTCACTAAACCAAGAAAAAAGCAAGGGGGAAGTGGTATACACTCATGTAAAGAGAAACAGGCATATATACTCTTCTTGTAGTGGGACAAGAAGCATATACATGCTTCTTGTAGTGGGACAACAAGTGTATACACACGGATGTCAGGACAAAAATGGCGTATATATTTTAAAACAAGTCTAGGTAAGGATAAAAGGATGAAAACTCAGACCCAGAGTGAACAGACTCTGTCCAACTGTGATACGACAAGAAATACAAAGGAAAAAGAGAAAAGTAAGAAGGAAAAATACTTCAAACCTTAGAAGAAAGATCTATCTCCAGTGGAGTCGCCAATTTTGTTATGACGGAAAAACTCTCTATGGCCAAGGGTAAACCACAATAGACAGGTATGACTGTAGAAATCAACTCAATTCCAACATGCGCTAAATAAACTAATGTGCAATACGAGGAAGAATCATACCTTGATCCAATCGTTTGATGTCGATCCACCGTTGAGCACTTTGACCCAAAGCCCTATACCTGCAAGTTCTCAACAAACAATCGATGCAAGTATATAGTGACAATATATAAAATGAGTTAGCACATCAGATAGCACAATCTATTAATAAACATTACAAACATGCCCATGGATAATAATCATATATTTCAAAGATATTGATTGGATGGGAAAGGAGTATTTCTATTAATAATTGATCAACAGAAGTATCAACATTACAGACTTCTGTGTCGGCATGGTTCGAAACCAAGAAACCAAGTTCCTTCCAACTGGGTCTCCACCACTTCAATCCTCCACCAAAGGCAAGCTCATAGCAAAGAGAGAATGAGATCCTCTTGACAACAAGGGAAGAGCTTGGGGGCTGAACATTGTGTTCATACTTGAGGGACAAAGGGATGCAGTCTCAATATGAATTAATTTCTCTAGAGTAACTTTTCTCTCAAAGTTGAATGGTTTCTCCTCTTTTTCCATAGCTCAAAATTGTGCTCTTATAGCCTCCATAATGCAACTGAAGGGCCGAGTCGGAACGCTTAGAGTATATGGAAGGCCAAAGATCAGAGATCTTCTGTCGTGACATGAAAAGCTGACCTCATTTTTTATTTTCTGGCACAAATCCCGATATACACAACCTGTAGTAGAGCATCAAGCATATACGCATTTTGCAAAGCAGTTAGGGAGCGTATATGTGGAAAAATATATAATTTTGGCTCTGGATTTATCAAAAAGGGGGTTGATAAGTCTGCATAGGTAAATGGAAAAAGGCCCTCTATGCAAGATAGTAATGGTGAGGCAAATATTGCTATAATAGGAGGGTGATTACAGAGTAAGCCCATTTAAAATTCATTGTTTTTTGGTTTGCAAGTGTGAATAAATAGACTACCATTAGAAGTCTTGGTTTCTGTGTTGTTTTTTCTTTGGCCTATCTTCTTTGGGAAGGATAATTTTTTTTATTATGATATGAACGTGATTGGATTAGATGAGAACTATTCACAACATTATCTAAGTTTCTATGATAGGGTTGGGGGTGTAACTATCATGAGGGATGTACTAAAACCCATTTTTGCTTGACATTGTTTAGGGACGAGCTCCACCAATGGAGGTGTTGTAGTGCTAGAGAAAGAATCGATAGATTTCTTGTACACCAAGACCTTTTGATGCATTAAGACAAGGAATTGGAGTAGTATTGACATAATAAGGGAGATAATTGGCCTTTGAAACTAAGCAATTCAAGGGAAATGACTTGGAAAAATCTACATATGAAAATAAATGGAAGGAATTTTACATGCAATAAGAAATGGCGACAATATCTCATTGGGAGGTATTTTAAATTCAAGACACACCATGATAGCCTAAATTATTTTTTGGAGAAAATATTTTCATCGGAAGAGCAACAAAATTGGACAGCAAAAATGAAAGAGTTTGATTAAATAATCTACAAAAAGGGGAAGGACATTGTGGTAGTATATGCCCTTTCTAGAATAGGAGAAGCCTCAAGTTTTTATTCCATTACATCTTCCATTTCTTTGTGGTTGGAATAAGCTCACTTTGAATGACAAAATAATAAAAGTACAAGACATACAATGAAATGTATAAAGCAATGTATAAATCACAATCGGTGAAGTGTCTTCCTTTAGAAGAATGGTGGTATAACACCAACTATCACACATCTACTAAGATGTCCAAATTCAAACACCTTTAAGGATCTCCTGCTCCTAGTATCGCATACTTTTTGCAGGACCAATCAAAAGTACAAGAAGTAGAGTCACACAAGGAGAAGACTAAAGAAAATTTGATAATGATCAAGTAAAACCTTCAGATGAAATAAAATGGGATGAATAATCAAGTAGATCAACATCAAAGTGAAATACAATTTGAGGAGGGTGATTGGGTATTCTTTAGACTACAACATTATAAGAAATCTACTCTCAAACAAAAGAATAATAAGAAATTAACTCTAAAATGTTATGGACCTGACAAGATTATTCTCAAGATTGGGAAATTGGTGTATGAATTAGATTTTCCTTCTTATCACATTAATAAGTATTTTTGTGTATCTTTCCTAAGAAAGGTTTTGGGACAACCTATGCCATTGCAGAAAACAATTCAAGAATTAGATGAAGAAGGGAAGTTGATTCTTGAACTAGAAAAATTTATAGATCGATGTTCTATATCTTTTGGAATAGAAGAATTATGGAGTACCTAATCAAGTGGAATAATACGCCTCCAGAGGAAGCTACATGAGAGAATGAGCAATTCATGAATACACACCCTCAATTACAAGATTTGAGAGAAAATCTCTTTTAAAGAGAGGGGGGGCTATGTTAAGTCCCCTAGGCCCTATGTTATTGCCCTAAAACTCATTTATTATAAGTTTATGAGGTATGGTTAGGTAATCTTAGTGGTAGGTTACATCATGCTCACTTTTTTCTCCTATTTATAATAAATGAGATTCATTTGTATATGAATCTTGTCTTGTGCATTCAATATATTGTAAAAGGAGGTTCCCCCTAAAAGTGGATTATTATTCCTTGACTATTTTTTATTTTGGTTCATAACAAATGGGTTCTTTCATTGAATTGAGGGTATATTATCAAAGTTAAAGGTGAGGGATAGGCATATTTATTATTGAAGGAAAAACATATTTCTTCTCAGGGCGAAGAAATGACTAGATTCAAGAAGGAAGATCCTTTATTTCCTTTCCTTTTTCATATTATTTTATGGTACATATCCTTTGGGTTATCAAAAATTGAATGCAGGAGAACCTCCTTATATTATGTTTTGTGACTAAAGGTTTATCATATGTTATGTGACTATTCATTATTGAATAATGAGTCAAGAAGCCTTGTTGCTTAATGCTTTATTCTTTTACATTTATGAGAAGTTGAATGATTATTGATTCTTATTTTAAAACAATGCATATGGTGTTAAATGAATGAGATTGAAAAACATTGAACCTTAATACATAGTATTATCATCCTTAAAAGTGAATAATTCCCCCATGGAAAATATTTTATGTGATTATTGATCTAAGTCTATTTGATAAAAGCTTAGAGATTGATTTAGTATGTGAAATAAATGATTATTATTATGATGATTTGGTGATGCCAAACACCATTATGATATTTAATAAAAATGGTTTTGAAAATGGTCTTATATAGTGCAACATTTTTATATACCACTACCATATTTGGATTATTAGGCCAACGAACCTTGTTTTGATGTTTCTATAGAAGGTATGTCAAAAATACTCTACATGTACATGAAGTATGCAACTTTCATGAGAATCAAAAACTAATATTACATGATCAAGGATGGTAAGTCCTTCATAATAAATACACACAAAGGTAGATCCAAGATGTCTCTCGTAATTTCTAATCATTCCAAGAAACTAATAAGTTCAAGTATAATCTTCTATTTATTTTCTGAAGAGAGAATCAATTAGGAGATGAATTGATAAAAGTAAAGGAATCTTTAAAGGGGTGTACTAAAAATTAAAATTGTCAGTAGAAGGAGCTTATACAGGAATACAACGACGTGTTCTAAAAGACTTAAAGGTTGAAAACTAAGAGGGGAAAGGAGCGTGAGACATATTTGTCTCCTAAATCCCAATTTGCAAACATTGGGTTTTACAAATAGTCCATCCTAGAAATAGATGAATTGAAGAAATAATTACAATAGCTATTGGAACGTGGAGTAGTTTTATCAAGAAACTCACCTTGTTGGTCACCTATCATTATAGTACCCAAGAAGGATGAGATTTGGATAATTTGTATCGAATATAGAGCTATGAATAAGATCACCCTCAAGAATTGATACTCTCTACGTGGGATCAATGGTATGCTATATCAATTCTAACATGGAAAGTACTTCAACAAGTAGTGCACCGGCTACATTTATGCATTTAATGAATGATGTATTACATCCCTTTCTATATTTTTTTGTAATAGTTTTCTTAGATAATAGATTACTTTATATATCTACCTAGGAAGAGTATATCTCACTTCTCATATAGGTGTTAGAGACCATAAAAAGGAATTAAATATTGGAAAACCTTAAGAAATGTGATTTTTATTAGTAATGGTTGATGTATTTGGGGTATGTGATTTGTTGAGGGGAATCAAATATAAATCCCATGAAGAGGAAGGTCATCTTAAAGTGGTCCACTCTTGGGTATGTGTAAGCCAATGGTGGTCTCTCATGAAACATTAGTGGCAATGCAAACATGGAGAAACAACAATCTGTTAACTAGCAGGGATTATTCAAGGTATTTTTACAATGGATTTGAATATGGTCTAAGAAGTTGAAATGAAGGAAATTTAATTAGATTTGCGAATATACAACTTTTATTCATAGAAATTGTGAATAACTATATGAATTTTTTTATTTTTTTTTGTAAAAGTGTTATGTTATTTTTCCAGCAAAATATAAGGTATATGTTTTTGTTCATGCAAGTGTTGAGTACCTTATCGATGAAATTTCATTCCAAAAACTTGTATGATTGTAGAGAAACTGTTTTCTAGTGTGGTGTATTTTTTGGAAATTTACAATATTAATTTTGTATTTTTTTAGATTATGAAAGTTAATATATCCTCGAAATAGAAATGTCTTTTGTTCATGCAGGATAAGAGGGTGTTAACATGATTAAAACATTTCTTTTCCTTTATACATCGTAGATATTTGTCTCCTCTAGTGAAACATATAACTCATTTTAGAAATGGTTAAGTTGAAAAAAAAATTATAGCAGAAATAAGAGAGGTATATATTCTAGTATTTTGATATATGGCAAGCCCAAAATAAATAAAAAATAGTAAACAATATTAATTTAAAAGAACCTATATATTTGGAATCTACATAGCTGAGTCTATTAGTGTATGTAGTTTCATCAACAACATATTTGTGTATCCAATAGAAAAATAATGTCAAGAACAAAGATATAGAGAGGTCTTCATAAAAATGGACATTTTTTATGTATTTGCAGACCGAACAACTAGGTTTTTCATCCTGAACCTAAATCTAAGAAAACCAACTCAGCCCAAATGTATGCTAGATTAGTCACTCATGCTAAAAAAAAATTGAAATTAAAATAACACATGCTCTCTTTAGGAGCACGAGTGTGATACTAAAGCGTGTGCAAGTTTCTAAAATGTACATGCA
>JASDQU010683245.1:165700-186732 GCA_032191745.1 Picea mariana
TTTTAATGAATTAGTAAATGTAGTTTGCCAAACATGATTTCCTTATTTACTCTCAGCTGAAACAAATAAATATAAAATTTCTTACTTTTTCCATTTCTTTTTGACATTTTTCCTTCAACTTGTCTCTGTCCACCTTCAAGAATTGCTTCAAAAATGTTTACCCTTTTTTCCTAGCACTTTATATATATACATATATATATATGATACTCTCCTCCTCCTCAAATAAGCCTCCAAAATAATGCTCGTTTTCATTCCTCAAGCCTCAGAAATAATGCTCTTTGTCATTCCTTTCTTAACTGGGGTTTTAGGAATATTAATTTAAGAGTATTGGAAGGAATCTATAATTCTGGATAAACCCCTTTAAGAAATATAGCTTCTCCCACCATTAACACGTACATAATTATTAACTCAAGACCAAAAGCATTCTGGATAAACCCTTTAAGAAATATACCTTCTCCCACCATTGACACGTACATAATTATTAACTCAAGACCAAAAACCAAACTTTGATTAGAAGGAGCAATCAAATTTAGAGGAGCCAGATTCTCAGTATGCTTACCCGAGCCACATGAAGGAGGTTAATGAAACCAGCTCATTCGGACAAGGAGACTAAGGCGAAATTTCGATGATAGGGATAGGCTCATCCGTGTGTCTTCGTAGTCATCCCTTCCTCATCCCCAGTCTATACTGCCCCAACACACAGTTCAGTTTGCACGAGTAACCTGATCGCTGCCTCTACTTCTTGCGTAGGGGTTTAACTATCAGGGTCTCCTTCTGAGGGTTTTTCTGTCATTGGCCTTTTTAACCCTCCTTTGTCCAACTACGTTATTATTTTTTAACACGTTTTTCTTTCTGTGACTTTTGTTTAAAATTTAGTGTGAAATTTTGAAATATAGTTGAAATTATAGATTTAATGATTAAGATTACATAATATTATTGATTTCTTATAATTTTTAAGATGMCACTTATTTTTGAAACGCTATTTAAATAATATAATTTGCAATTTCACTAACACTAAACCACCAAAGGTACATAAACATGACACCCTGCACATCAGCACCTGCTCATATTCCTTGTCACCATGTTTTAAAATCTGACTTTCAATCAACCCTGCCCTTATATCAACCCCTACAAGATTAGGAGTGAGGGTCATCAGACTTGAATCTCACCAAGAACTAGGATTAGCGGACCTCTATACCTTTTAACACACTTCGAATGCTTGCCAGAGCCACTAGCCTCCACCCCTTTCACAGATACCTTCGGAGACTGCCTGTCTACCCCCAGAACTGGATTAACAGAATGAAACAAACTCAAAACTGGATTAACAGAATGAAACAAACTAGGGTTTTCAACCGCAGGCTCTAACCCGCTACCGCGAATGGTTTCTAGATCTAGATCTAGAGCAGTCCTGAAAACTTTGTGCGTTGAGGAACTTCTCGATTCCGTCCACCGCTTCAGATAGAATAGTTTGCAAGCTTTCCAGAACAATAGAACATGAAGAAACCCGAATCTAGGGATCATACATCTACACGAAATGACAAGATGGAGACGCTTGACCTGAATTAGCACTGGCCCTTTCAATCAGGGCATTCCACCAAGTACTAGTCGGTCGACACTCGATAAGAATTGATACCAGGATATGTTCCACCTGACACGCCATTCAAAGGGATGTCAAAGCCTTCCACCGGGCCTGCGTCCAAATTTCTAGCTCCTGCCTCCAAAACTTCTAAAGTTTCATCCTCCAAAGGTTTGTCCGCACTGCTAACACATTGTTTAACCCTAAGGAGATTGCACGTGTAGCGGAAACCGTATTAAGGGAAGCCCAAATATGGTAACCTTCATACGGATCGTCTGAATAGTTGACTAGATCCGTATCCATATCTACCCTCAGCATCAGCCGATATCATATTAGGGTTTACGCAGCTCCATCGGGCATTTTTCCGAATCGTCCATTCTAATTTCGAAAGTCTTCATGTTCTCGTCCATTCTAATCTCAAAAGCCTTCATGTTCATCCATGACATTCAATTGCGTAATGAAATTTCTCTAAATTAATAATAATATATAATTTGATATTAACTTCTCTCAATTAAATTAATTAGTAATAATAATATATAATGTCGTCCATGGTTTTTAGCTAAGATGGTTTTCACACAAAGTGGACTTTAGCTTATTGTAATAGGGTTAGAAGGATATATAATCTTGGGATAGAGGTTCCACTTCCATCAAAAAATTAATAATAATATATAATTTGATATTAAATTTTTTCAACTAAATTAATTACTAATAATAACATATAATTTGATATTAAATTCTGTCAACTCAATTTGTGTTGACTAGAGCAGATACACTTGTCTAGGTTTTGTAAAAATAAATACGATTTGCTCTTTAAATTTATAAAAATATTAAAAAAAATTAGGATGCATTTTCATTACAAATATAATGGTGTTATTTTTCTGTGTGTTTAGTATATTTCAAAAATTTACTTAAAAATTATATTTAATTTTAATTTCTTATTAGGAAATGAACAATTTTTTTTATTAAATAAATATTATTATAATTATCACATTCCTATGTAGTAATAATAATAATAATCTAATTTTAAGATTACCACTCAAACATCAAGTTATTGTATGAAACCTTTTGTTTGTAGAACAAAAAAACCCTTCCTTCCAATAATTTGTACCCCTCTATATTTCCTCTATATTTAAACTTATATATTTTTATATAATATTGATTAAATTGAATTGTAAAACTCTTAAGAACATATATAAGGAAAGTCGTATACTATCGATTGTTTTGGTGTAACCAAGAGAAGCTTTTGCCATTACGGTGATGCATTATTTAATTTTAAACTTCAATCTTTATATATAATTAGCGATTTGGAATATAGAGGTAAGGTTGGTCTTCTAACGGAGACATCACTACATTTACCATATGTAACAACCACATATATATATATATATATATATATTTCACGATGACGACTGTGCTGTTACTGTCCGGTGGCCCTTTAAATTTATGAAGCTATTGACATTTATAGATAAAGAGTATAAAATTATTAAAATATTTAAGTTCTCTGAAAATGCTATTAAAATAAATCGTCTTAAAACTATATAATATAAGGAATTATCATAAAAAAAAATTAGTTTTTGTTTATACATATTAAATGTTAAATTTATAATGAAAAAAAACATATCTGCATTTTTTAGTTTTTGTTTATACATATTAAATGTTAAATGTATAGTGAAGAAAAATGCAAAAATGTAATGGAAATAATTGAAGCAATCAGAAAATTATAATGAAAATAAAATATTGAAAAAAAACATACTTTATAATTATTAATAAGCAAATAATCATGTAAATACATATATATAATACAAAAATACCATAACTATCATATAATTGTATAACAATTAAATATAATTGTATAACAATTAAATACTAAAACTATGATTAAAGTTTTTAACATTAAATCCAAGTTCATGCAAATCCATGCTTAAAATAAGAATCCCAAAAACGTCTGATTGAGCACCGACATTCATTACGTATAAACCTATTACTTTGACTGAATCCATGCTTAAAATAAGAATCCAAAAAACGTCTGATTGAGCACCGACATTCATGATCGTATAAACCTATTACTTTGATTGTCTTGGATAGCAGCGAAAATTAAGTGGCTATGAAGGGCAGCGAAAATTAAGTGCTTACAGTTTAAAATCATCAACTATCAATAATGTGATTTGAACTTTCAATTAAATGAGACCAAGAAGTACGATTATGTATACCTTATTGCAGCCTGGAACAAGCTCCTGCAGAGCTTTCATTCGCTCGCTGATTTTCTCCCTTCTGGCTTGCAATGGATAAAAATTTAATGGAGACAATCTACTACGTTGGTATTGAGCTAAATCGTTAGTGTGATATGCACATATTTACCCTTTCTGCAAGGCTATGACTGTTGGTAGCCTGACCTCTTCGTGCTCTCAGGTGGATGTAATCCTTTTGATCATCAGCCTTGACAATATGGAGAGGCATCTCAGGAGGGTCAGCCCTTATAACATCTAATTTAGTGTTCGACTTCTTTTCATGACTTTTGCAAACGCTTGAACTTTGTGAAGATTTGCATCTGCCCCTCTTGGACTTCTGCAGCAAAATATTAAAGAWCAGTAGAAATGAATTATATAGAATCAACGAGATCATATACTAATAATAAACAGTACTATCTGGATCAAATTAAATGCATGGAACTGAGCTGAAACCTGCAAATATATCTCGACAACAGTCCCACCAACATATTGATCAATTTTTCTTTTCTTCGTCTTTCCATGAGTTGTATGCCCTCTCCCATTGCCTTTAGACCTTAAGGGTTTATCAATGCACTTCCCTTTATCAATCCTTACTTCCTGATTCTCTCCTGTGCCTCGAGTAAGCGTTTGCAGGTAATTCACATCACAATCCTGTCTTTTTTCGTTCACTGTTCTTTCAGTCTGAGGATACACCGCCCGTTCACCATTATCGACACCAAAAGATGGACCATAGAGTGCTTCATATGCAAGCAATGATAACCATATATAACTCAGAGTAAATTGCACAACAATTGCATCAGTAATTAACATGAATAAACACATCTAAGAACACTTCTTAATGAAATGTGCAACCCGATATAGAGGACGGATGTTCCTCCCAACTGTAGCCTATTTCTCCCATTCCCAATAGAAAGACACCCTTGAGTTGGGGCTATGAATCTACAAGAGACGGTGGTCCCTAAGGCTGACCAATCTCCCCTTCTTATAGTCAAACTCACAGGTAATCCCAATCCACCAACGCTCTTCCCCTCAACGTGCATGACCCAAGGGATTGAATCCCCCTTCATTGCTCATAATCCCTTAGGACTTTCGACTCCCTCAAGGGCTTCCAACACAGGTTGGACAAGAATTATTCTTGCTGGGACTTCAGGAATTTCATAGCAACACAAATTCTCCCAGCACCAAAATGTATGCTTCTTTGACGAATTTCGGATAGTTCGTCACTCCTAGGCACACAACCTCTTTCTCCCCGAAATTACAACTACAAAAAACATCCAAACATGTCCACAATTGTTGAGGATTGCAACTTCCAACAAGTCATTCTTCACAAAAATTACTAGAAAACCCATCTACACCATTAAATAAACCACAGAAAGAAATTGAAGACCCGAGAAGAGAATTTGACCCGACTAGTAAAAGACTTAAAATAATAAAGTAATTTGAATACCTAGATAAATACGAGACTGGATCATTTAATTTGGAGAGTCAGACAACTCCTTTTGCACTGTGCACAAGGAAGTTGCGGCTACAATTTTGGTAATTTCGCTATTTCTTGGTTTCTTGTATCTTGATAAGTGCGCCACACTTAGGAATGCTATTCTTGGTTTCTCTTGGTCATCTAATTGAGGCTCTAGGTTTTGATGACTCTATCCTTGGGGAGGATATTCTTTGTATGGTATTTTGGCTATTGATGGTGATGTACTCGTAATATCTTGGATTGAATTCTTCTATTAAAAGGTTGTTAGGTTTTCTCCCAAGGTCGGGATTCCTAGGATAAACTCTGTGTGAATGGTTAATATTTCAAGGTCTTGTTATTTTTGTTGCATTCTTATAGTTGATATTTTCACATGATTGTACAGAAACATAGGAGAGAGATATCAACACAAATTAGAGGAGGTGTGTATTCTCTTGGAGGAGGACCTTCATAACATCAACCTCCAGAAGCATGCAACTCAGTTTGATATGGTGGTTCACAAGGAGGAGGAGTATATTGCTAGAGAGGATCACGTCATAACTCAACTACAATGAATCTAGTACGGAGACGAGGGATCTAAGTTATTTTTTGACTTGTTGAAGAGAAAATTTGTGGCTTACATGGCTATTGGTCTACACAGAAAAGATGAGACTCTTAGAAGAACCAAATACATATTTGAGGTATGTTTAGTGGTCACTTTCAAAATATTTTCTCTGATTACCACTTGTCGGAGTGAGTTGTCGATGCTATGGAGCCACACAAATTTCTGATTGGAGATCAGGATAGATTGGAAATAGATTTTATGAAACATTATTTTTTTGTTGCACTCTGTTCAATGAAAAATTGGAAGTCCCCGAGTATTGATGGTCTACCTTGTGATTTTTATAATGAGATGTGGGACATAGTGGGGGATGATTTTTTCAATCTTGCGCCTAAGGTATTATCCATATGACATATTTTAGAATCACTTAATCAAGGAATGATCAATATTAATGTGAAGAATACTGCCATATATTCTTTTGGTGGGTGGTGGTTGATAATTTTATTGAGTGTTTCTTATAAAATTATGGCCAAGGATTTAGATACGAGAGTTCAAGATGTGGCTAGGAAAAATTTATTCTAAGACAAGATAGGATTTATACAAGGAAGTTTTATTTTGGACACATTCTTGTAAGCTTTGGAGGCCATGGAGTCTAGTGAGAAGACACCCTTTCTAAAAATTGATTCTGACAAAGTATATGATCATATTGATTGGAAATTTATCACCAATATGTTGAACTTCATTGGTTTTGGAAAAAGTTGTGTTGGTATCATTAACACTTTTTTTTATCTATGCATCCAATTTTATTTCAATGAATAATGTATTGTCCCCCCACATCCAATTCCATAGGTCTATTTGGAAAGGGTTCCCTTTGGCCCCTTAATTCTATATTTTGATGGCTAATGCTATTGTATATTTATTGGAGGCAACTTCTCTTCACGGTTGGCTTAGAGGTATTTATCTCCCTAGGGAGAAGGAGATTATTAACAATCATTTTGTAGATGACTCTCTTTTTACAACCTTTCTTGATAAGAATTTTGTCTCAACTACAAAGGATTGTCTTGCAATGTTTTGTGAGGCTTCATGGGAAATTGTTAGTGATCATAAGACATACTACTAGTTAGTTGGTATTGAGAATTATTCCATGTGGCTTCCAACTTCCTGGAGGTTTTTCCAGCAAGGGGTTATTGTGCAGTATCTTTGGATAGCATTTAGGGTAGACATTTCTCGAGTTGCAATGTGGGATTGGTGCTTGGAAATATTGAATCATAACATAATTTTTTGATACTGAAAGGATATTCCATTTGTTTCTAAGTTGATGGTGGTGAGTACGATTCTTCATTCCTACCACATTTACTATGTGTCTTGTTGGCTTCCAAGCAAGGTGCAGTTTCTCTGATTGGAATAGATTTTGTGCTTGTACCTAAGGGGCAACTATGGTGGGGCTCCTGGTATCCCCATGATCCCTTGGGTATTCTATATCATGCACAAGGATGAGGGGGGCCTTGGAATGATTGATGCAGTGTCCCAAGGTAGAGTTTTTGTTGCTAAATGAGTAGTTAGGTATTTGGAGGGCTCATCTCCTTTGGAGGTTTTGATGTGGAACAAATTGATTTCATTCGATCATGTTAGGAGATTAAAGGGTCAATTTGATTTATGTGATATCATGTCTACTCCTCATAATTTCCATATTTCAGGGTCCCTCATCTTTAAGAGTATTTGGGTAGCTTGGAGGAGGGTAGCAGACTTGGCTCGCTGGAAGTGGTCARGAAGTACATTAGTTTGGGATCTCGCCAAAAGTCTAATTTGGAKTTGGAATTAGGGGGGTACTTGCATATCTAACCTCTCTCTTTTTTAGGAAAGTAGGCTTAATAAAAGAAATATTTTCTTTTGGAAAGATCTTTGAGATTCAAATGCTCATTCTTAGAATACTTGGCAGTCAATGGTTGGGGATTTTACMTTGTSTTTTGTGGATAAACCTACTTGGATGGATATTATTGGGCTCATACCCCAGRAGGATACTTTTAAGATGAATATTTATATGGAAGATCCCTTTCAACGAGATTGGGAGTGGATTTTTGGGCATTCCTTGAACCAATATGATTCTCTTAAGCTCTACTTCATTTTTCATGAGTTAGATGAATTAGGTCCCATTCTTAATGCTAGKTGGATTTACTCAAATGAAGAGACCCATTGGATTTGAGCTTCTTATAATCTATGKATTTTTTCTTGGTTGGTGATCTACCAAGGTTTCCCCTCCAAATCCCATCTTRYGAAAATTGGTGTTTTTGATGGTATTTTCCCCTCATGGTTGAAGTTTGAATCAATGAAGCATGTTWTATGGGAGTGCGCCTTTACGAGACCTTGTTGGGATAAGGCTCAATATAGGTTGGAAAACATTTTGCAKGGGTATTTGCATTGGCGTGCAGTTTGTTTGGTGATTCCAAATCGGTGATCTGAGATTCCTTGGTTGGTATTTGGCATTGTTTGAGAGTCTCAGCCTTATATATCCTTTAGAAACTCCATTGCAAGTGTGATTTTGACAATGAGGTTAGTTCTTAGTTAGATTTTTTCTAATCATGGTTAGATGAGGTACATATGCAACTCCTCTCAAAATGAGCATTACTGATTAGATATGTGAAATTGTTAAATTTGTATGCTTATTCTAATTTCATAGTTGTTTTAGTATTCCTTCGAAAAAGGAGATGATGTTCATTGTATATAAGAAACATGTTTAAAAAATACTATAATACTCTTACAAAATTACAATAAATCATATTATCATTACAAATTAATATTAAATATTATAATAATATTTAAAGGTTAAAGGATTATAATATTTTTACAAAGTTAGAATAAATCATAATATTATCCTGAATTAATATTAGATATGCATAATTGTTGGGATCTAAAGATGTCCTAAAACAACCTTAGTTTTAACATTAATTTATCAACCGGAGGATTCATCTTTTATCTCAAGAAAATCAACAAAGTCTATGCATATAGCTTGTAGAGGCTAAAATCACGTAGCTAAAGCAAACTTGAGTTTATCCACAATCAAGTTCCTCAAATGTTCATTTAAGGATTCTAAGATTAAGATCTTGCTTAACAGAATTGAAATCTAATTGCTAACATGTTGTGAATGAAAAGGAACTAGCCAACCTGCTAAATTCATTTAACTAAAAAGCAGTGATTGAATTTGAGTAAAGACTTGCAGAACTGATTATTGACTAGGAATTGAATTGCTGGAAAGGAAATAGCAAACTATTCTAATAGAAAGAAACCGCAATTGTAAAATCGTAAGGAACAATAATCATAACTGAATGGAAATGAACAAAAATTGTAGCTTTAACTGAAAGGAACGACAATTGTAACCTATTTGAAAGGAACAACTAATGAGAATCTTAAGTAAAAGAAACAACACATATGAAAACGTGAGGAACTGTCAAACAGAAAACTACAGTAATGGAAATTGGAATCAACAATCATTGAAACTCAAGAGAGATATCTGTCTTTTGTATGCAAACCGTATGAAATCATTATCACGCTTATGCATTTGTCTTAACTATTGTGAAAGGCAATTGAATTGTAAAAAAAAAATCAAACTGATACAATTACAGCTGAAAGAGTAGCTCCTTTCGACTAGGCCCTTGGTCCTTAGAATCATGCTACGAGAAACTCAGTATATAGAAATGGTGAAAACAATCAAATATTTTATTAAATTCATAGCTGGTACATCATTCACAAAAACGGCTTGTGCAGAGTAACTCTGAGTCTGAATACTTGAACACAATTATTAGCTTGTCTTTTAGGATCTATTATCCTCTCTATATACAATAATCTGAGTAAATCAAGCCATCCTGAGGATCGGAAGATCCTCAGGATTACTTAACTATTATAAGGTTACAATATAGGAAACCGAATCATATTTAAAACAACTTTTGCACCAAAAGTCCTTAATCTCCAATGGCTCACAGATTTTCATGATATCCTTTGCTATTTCGGTTTTGAAAATATTTAACCAATCCTATAAAAAGATCAAACAATTCCAACTGTATTTTAGAATTTATTCATCATGACTTCAGTAACATCACTAGAAGACATATTAATCATTTTCTATTCTATTTATCCCTAATTAATAGAAAAGTCACTCAAGATTGTATCACAAACTTTCTGAATAAGGAGGATATGTGTACCTTTTTCATAACCCAACATACCCCCCAGCTTACCTTCTTGCATTTCCTCATGCAAACTAATATCTTACATGTAAAGAAGTGATGTTGTAAAGAGGGAAAGTTGGTTCACCAGTCTAATTCACCTCAAAATTTACATGTAAAAAAAAAAAAAAAAATTATTTATTTATTCTTCTTATTGGGATGTTTGAGTTGATACTATGTCTTTAAAGTTTCAGTCATTCATCAACCATAAGTTACAACAGTCCTTTGCCTTTATGTCTCTAACCGATTTGGTCATATTTCCATCTCTTCCTATTCCGGTACTAAGTTATATATGTGATCATAGGTACATAGCTAGGGATACCTTTTTTTTTGTTTAATTGCAACTTGGTAATACCCACTATTTCATTTCCAAAACCCACTTTATGTTAAGGGGTATAACTACTTAGAACCAACTATTCTATAAAAGCAATGGTCATAGATGTGAAGTCTTATGATAAACGACCTTGTATAAATATTATTACAGGGTCTATGAAAAGAAGTTAACACCATTCGACATACTTTTAAACAAACCCTTTTGGGGTAAAATTCAAACACTAAACTATACAAAACCATAAGCGTGAGAGGCTAAACCTTGGGTAGGATATGGTTAAAGTAAAGGTAGTTGGGATTCAATGTATAACTGGTGTAACCAGGTGATAAAAGAATTAACCCTACGTAGGCCATCCGGGTTCCTCGCCATTAATTCTCTGAGCAAACACAATAGGTTGGAACCCTCTGGTCTTAAAGACCTGTCTGCAACATTTATGGTGCTCTGAGATAAGTCTAATCATTACAGAGTTCGACCAGCGTGCCCAATGAAATGTCAACACTTACCATTTGTTCATGTGGCCAGGTACGATTCCCACTCATCCTCCATTACACCATATGAAGGGTATCCCGTAGCTTTCATTCATTTCGGTCTTGGCTTGGTGAAGGAAAAAATGGAATGCTCCAGACTAAACTTTAATTTAGTTTCCCATCTTAGCAACGTGGTCATGCTTCTATGAAATTGGACCGTGTTCCAGGTGGAAGAGCTCTTGGCAGTAGACTCCTCGATGGACAAACCTGTATGTGGTAAGTCGACTTAGCTGTCATTTTGCATTCAGGCCTTTCTGTCTCATCGAGTAGTTTTCCTATAACTCCATTTCACAGACAGATCATTGGTAGAATTATTGTTTTATATCGGTGTTAATATAGCAAAAGGGAAATTGGGGGTGCTCTAGTAGGGTTTAGGGTTCTCGCAGTTTATCTTACTTCTGTACTGGCTTTCCTATCGAGACCGAGCCATCTTTCTCTTGTGGAAGGTCTTACCCCAATGTCTGTTGAAAATGTGCATCCAAGATATTCTATTTATTTATTTTCTTAACTAAAATTTCGTATTGGGTATGGCTTCCTTCGTCAGTTAATTCCTAGTTGACAGAGTATATAACCGGCCTTTCCTATGTGTAATAGACCTCTCGGTATAGTGTGAATCTTAAAAATAAGTTCTGTGCTTAAACCTTAAATTCAATGGTATTATTGTACCGATTATAGGTGTCGTCCTAAATTCCAGAGGTGGTTTAATTCTTCCTGTTTATATTTAGACGGTTACAATGGATTGATGTTTACTATTTCTTTACGCTCATTATACCCATGTTCTCCCTGTTTATGATTTCTTTGGATTAAAATATGGTATCCGTCACTAATGATGGGCCCCTTTATTATGTGAGGGTACCCATCAGGGAGGCACAAGCTCCTCCTCCCTCCTCGGTCTAGGAGCACATGGTTTGGCGCAAATGGCGAAGGATATAAAATCTGCTATTATAGTTAAGTTCCTTTCTCATTTCGTTCTGTTCTTTTTTAAATGGTTATGTTATTGTTTGTTGGATACATTTTAATGTTTCACCTTATTTCGTGTAGCGTGTGATCATGCCGTGGAAGGAGAACGCCCTCTTCACTCTTCCAAGAGGTACTCGGGTTCCAACTACAAAGGCCATCTGTCTAAGTTATTATGAGTTACTAGCATCGATGATCAAGGCTACGTCTCATTCTTAATACTGTGAAGATCTTTCATTTTTCCAGTTCTGTATTAGTTGTTTTTAAGGGTACACCCTAATTTGTATTAATGACTGGTACGTCGAAAGTACGCACGGCTTGCACTCAATTGGATCTGTGATATCTAGACAACCATTTCCTTAAATGATTATGAACAATGTATTGGGTTTTTATTTGTTGTGGATATTATTGAAGTAACAGGATTCAGAACTGATGTTTATGTGTTTAACATTCTCCTCTAAATTTTTCGAAAGTTCAGTTTGTCAAAACAGAGTTGAATTATTTTCTTGAATTGTTCTAGTTAATTTCCTAGAATTAATTACATATTCATCCCGATATGATTTAACCATGTACGGTAATGAACCTACAGCTAGCACATAAGTGTTGTGTTTAAGGGGGGTTCGTTCCCATTGGTACCATGTGCTTGTATTCAAAACTTCTAGGTTTTTGTTGAAGTTCGGGCACTTATTTCTGTTATACAAACAAAATAGTAATGGTAGGATTTTAGCCTGAGCCTCGCTTTCCCCCATTCGTGACTGTTTTCTCTCAAGTATTTTACTTTACTCGTTCATATCATATACCCTAACTTGTCGTGAATTACATATTTCACTGTAGCTACGCTGTGCAATTTATATTTTAACTTATGTTCCTATTTCAACCATTAATCAAGCATTTGGTTGATCTCCCCACCAGAATTAAGTCAGTTTGTTCATGCACCGATACTACTAAACCATACCATAGTACATATGCTCCAACTCTTCTGTATTGGGGTCTGTGGATTTTGCTGGATTATTTTCCTACGACTATGTTTATACATATATATATATATATATATATATTACCCGACTCTGTTTATAGTCGGTTTACTTCAGCATCACTATATCGTTTATAAAGATTACCCATTATATAATATGTCTTTGTTCATATTATACCTATACAAGTCTACATGCATGTTGAATATAATCTCAGGGTTGTAGGGTATATTTACTTATAGTTTGAACTTGTATACTTATTAGTGAAGGTTCACTGTATACTATAGTCATCTACAAGAAATATAATTTTTCCATAGGAAAAGGTACGCTTGGCTACAAATACACTATGTAAGCAAATCAGTTTCCTTTTGTTCAACAGATTTAATTTGAAGGTAGTTGTAGACTGTAGTCATCGAACATCCTTTGCCTATGTTTTTGGATGCATGATGACTTGAAGGATTTCACTATATCCGTAACCAATTCACCCCATAAAGATAGAGATATTGAAATTCGGTACAGGAAATAACACACAACAATTATATGTCATTAAAACAGATACTAGGAACCACTTCACTACAGATCTAACATGTTCAGTACCATAGATATAAAATCATTCGAACAGGTAGGGGTTAGAGTAGCATATATGAACTAAACTCATAGAAAAACAAAGGGAACAACCACGTTCCTCCCAACCATAGAACCGAGCAGCCAAGATCACTTGCACGGTTCACCCCCTAGCCTGACCATGAGTCCATGAGGGCAAGCTTGGAAACCCCTCTTCTGCAATTTCCTTCGAACCAGTAGTCACCACCTTGCCTTACACCCATTCAATGTTCATAACAGCAAGGGAAAAAAAATCAATAGTTTTCCTTTCCAACATACTTGGCAGTGTCCTGCCTCCTCACATATGCTTATTTATCAATTTGCCTAGGTATTTTTCCCTCCTTTGGGAATTTTCGCAGCTTTCTAAATCCCTAATTTTCAGGGGCTATCAGTGGCCAATTCACTGATTTTCCACTTGTAAAAATCAGCCTAGAGGTAGTTCCAACATGTTCCCCTCTCATGGAGTCATGGTCAGCTAAATTTAACATGGATGTCCCCTTTGTCCCCTGCAATCAATATAAAATATTATGTTTTTCATACAAGTGTCATAGTCCAATATCTAGTTGGGACAAAACAAATCTCTGCCCAATAGTCAAAATCATTTATTACAATTATAAAATTCTAAATTCAGGATTGCCATAAATGGAAAAAATTTTCCAATTTCGAATTTACTAAAAACGGAAATAAATTTCCAACAATTTAAATTCTAAAAATATTTTTATTTTCTTTATTTTTGGGGGGATGTGACATCCTTTCCCCCTTAAATAAAACACTGTCCTCAGTGTTTGTTCCTTTCCTCGAACATGATTGGATGAGATTTCTGCAAATCTCCTTCCAACTCCCAAATGGCCTCCTCAGGACTAAAGTGCTTCCATTGCACCTTTACCTCATCGATGGCTCTATTCTGAAGTGCTATTTCTCTCCGGTCTAGAATGCACAAGGGTTCCACCTAGAACTTACCTTTGGGTTCCACCTGCACCAAGTTCCAATCAATCATATGAGTAGGGTCATGAATATACGTTTTCAGCAATGAAACATGAAATACATTATGAATTCTTAGATTAGCTGGAAGTGCAAGTTGGTATGCTACGGGTCCAATTCGAGCTAGTATCTCGAAGGGACCACAAAACCTGGGTGCCAACTTGACACAGTTCCCTAACTTCAATGATCTTTTTCGGTCTTTGAATTTTAAATAAACATGGTTTCCTGTTTGAAATTCCAACTACCTTCTTTTTTGCTCCACATAACTCTTTTGTCTGTCCTGTGCTTCTTTCAAGTTCTTTTGTACCTTTCTAACCATGTTCTCCATTTCTTGGAGCATTTCAGGTCCGACCATGAGTCTGTCAGCTGGGTTATCCCAACTAATTGGGGTCGTACATTTTTTGTCGTACAGTATTTCAAAAGGGCTTAACCTAGCTGAAGTTTGGTACCCATTGTTATATGCAAATTCTACTAAGTGCAGATAGTCTTCCCACTTGTTCAGTTTTGTTTTTACATACATGCGGAGCATATCCTCCACGATCTGGTTTGTCCTTTCAGTCTGTCCATCCATTTGTGGATGATAACTTGTACTGAAATTCAAGTTGGTATTGAGCCCTGCAAACAATTCCTTCCAAAAGGCGGATGTGAATTTTACGTCTCTATCTGAAATCACCATTTTAGGAATACCATGCAGTCTAAAGATTTATTTCATGAATATTTCAGCAATGTTTATAACTTTAAAAGTAGAATTTATAGGAATAAAGTGTGCAGACTTACTGAGTTTATCGATTACAACCATGATAGATTCGTTTTGTTTCTAAGTTTTAGGAAAACTTGTTATAAAGTAGAGTGATATAGTCTCCCATTTCCATTCTGGTACCGACAATGGATGTAATAGGCCAGCTAGATGTTGGTGCTCGGCCTTAACCTGCTGACAATCTTGGCACCTTGCCAAACATTCTGTTGTTTCGCCCTTCATACTAGGCCAATAAAATAGTTTCCTAAGTGGTGTTATCATTTTCTGGTAACCTGGGTGGCCAGAATACAGTTTCTTATGCACTTCATCCAAGATTGTTAATTTTAACCCTGTTGAATCTGGTATGTAAAGTCTATTTTTAAATCATAGCAGTCCCTTCTCGTCGATACTTAGATCTGGTTTATATGAGTTTGCAGTATTGTTCGGTAATTCTACCATTATTTTAGTATAGTTTTCATCATCAATAGCTGTCGTCTTTATTCTTTCTTCCAAATCACTTTCTGCCCTACTAATATTCATCTCAAATAACCCATGGATTCTTCTACTTAAAGCATATGCTACTTTATTTTCCTTGCCCTTGATATGTCTGGCATCGAAGATGAATTCGCTCAAGAAAGCTAACCACCTTGCCTGCCTTGCGTTAAGATCTGGCTGGTTAAACAATATTTCACCCCGCTATTGTCCGTTAATAATAGGAATATTCTGCCCATTATGTAGTGTCGCCGCATCTTCAAGGTGTGTATTACTGCTGCCAATTCTAAGTCATGAGTGATGTAATTATGCTCGTGTTCTTTTAATTTCTGAGACTCATAACAGATAACGTGTCCTTCCTGAGTTAGGACACCACCTAGTCCTTCTTTACTTGCATCAACACATACAGTGAAGTCTTTATCTAGGTATGCTACTTTCAATATGGGTGTCATTGTCAATAATTCCTTGAGTTTGTTGAAGCTATCTTGACACTTCTCTGACCAGTTAAACCTGGTTCCTTTCTTTTGTAACGATGTGATAGGGTAGGCTATCTTGCAAAACCCTTCTATAAACCGGCGGTAATATCCAGTGATTCCCATGAACGAACTTATATCCGATATATCTTTAGGTACCGGCCATTCCATAATAACTTTCGTCTTTTCTGGGTCTACGGCAATGCCCTCTGCTGAAATTACATGTCCAAGATATTGTATTTTTTTTTTATAGAAGTCACACTTGTCGAAATTGGCATACAGTTTGTGCTCCCTTAACATTTGCAGCACTATTCTTAAGTGTTCCTCATGTTCCTCCTCCGTCTTTGAATAGACTAGGATATCTTCAATGAATACTACCATGAACTTGTCCAAGTACTCACTGAAAATACTGTTCATTAGGCACATAAACGTGGTTGGGGCATTAGTGAGTCCGAAAGGTATGACTACAAACTCATAATGTATGTATTTTGTCAGAAATGTTGTTTTGTTTATGTCCTCATTTTTTATCCAAACTTGATGATAACTGGATCGTAAATCAAGTTTTGAAAAGATCTCCCCCCCCCCCACTTGATCGAATAGATCATTTATCCTTGGTAAGGGGTATTTATTCTTAATAGTCATTTTGTTCAGTTGTCTATAATCGATACATAATCTTAGAGTATCGTCCTTCTTTTTCACAAAGAGGACTGGAGCTCCCTAAGGTGAGACACTCGGTCTAATGTACTCTTTGTCCAACAATTCCTGTAATTGTATTTTTAATTTTGTCAGTTCTGGTAGACTCATTTGGTAAGGCGCCTTTGATATAGGGGCAAAACTAGGTAACAGGTCTATGGAGAAGTCTATTTTCATTCTAGGGGGTAATTCTGGTATCTCATCCACAAACATGTCTCTGAAATCATGTAGGATAGCAAAGTCTTCCAACTTTGGCTTATCCTCCTTTTCTGCTAGATTCGTCACTTGGATGGCATAAACTTGACATCCCTTTCTCATACATTTCTTTAGTTGCATTGCTGAAATTTTTCTGACTAATACCAGTTTTGGTATACATTGTGTTGTCCTGGTAGTATCAGAATCATCCTTATAGCTATACATCTTTGTATAGCAATTTAATATTGCTTTGCGTTGTTCCAACCAGTCCATCCCAATAATCATATTGTAAGATCCTAGTGGTAGGATGTTCATATTGGTCTTTATACTTTGACCATCTAAGATGAACTCAAACTCCGGAACAAACTCCGCTACCTTTCTTTTAGTACCAGTCGCTAATTTTACAAGCCATGATTTTGCATGCTTCAGTTTCTTAAGTTTGTTTAACTCGGCCACACTAGGTGTAATATAACTTAACGTAGCTCTAGGGTCAATTAAAATAGAAATTCGAGTGTCATTGATTTTGCCTTCAATTTCTACCACTGAGGACTGGTGGTCAGCTTGTCGACCATTTATGCTTGCATTTATTCGATGTAGGCTTCTTCCCACATCTCCCACTGTCGAGGCTTTCTGCAGATTATGAACAACAGTTCTATTTGTTGAACTCAAACGCGAACAGTTCCTCAGATGAGCCTCTCCGCATTCTCAACACTTTAATGGCTCCCAGGGATTGTTTCCAAACTTCTTCATTCCCAGGTTTGTTGGTTTACCATTGCCTTGCGTATTCGGATGGTTGGAGTGAAAGTCCTTTCTCGAAAACGTTTTTTCTGTATTTTGATGAGGAGCTGGCTGGTACCCCTTCTTCCGCTGGTTCATTCTCTCTTGTGTCTTATCCTTCCATTCTTTGGGAAACTCTACCCACTATTTGTACTGAACGTAGCACATTCAAGATTTCCTAAATACCTCGCTCAAGGATTTGGGGTTGTCAAATTTAATTCTGTCCTTGTAGGACTATGGTAGGCAGCTTAGAAAATGTTGAATTTTTACTTTATCCTCTCGAATGTACGGTACAAACCTTAACAGTTCTACAAATTTATTTATAAGGTCCTCCATTGTCATCTGTCCAAGTCGTAACTTGTAGAATGCTTTTGTCTTTATTTCATAGTGAATTTCTGAAAGGTATTGTTTCTTGAAATACTTCTTAAAGTCAGACCATTCCAACTATTTTTCCTTTAGGCCTTTGGCCAATTTCAATTCCTCCCACCAAATGTTGGCCTTCCCTTTCAGATTGTAGATGGCCATTATGACCTTCATGTTCCTAGAATAGTTGTATATTTGGAAGTATTTTTTTATGTCCAACATCCATGCTTCAGCTTCCTCTCTCGTCTTGGATTCTCCATCAAAGGTAGCTGGTTTAATCTTTACAAATTCTGCTTCGAGGTGGTCTACCTGTTTTCTTTTTCTGTCAGATTTAGTTTTTTCTTAAGCTGAAGGTGTTCCTTTCAACGAACTATCTCATTTTTCTATTTCCAACCCTGATTTCTTGGAAGACCTTTTGCTAACTTCTTCCTTGTGGTTATCGTCTTTTGGGCTTTTCTTGGTCACTATACTGCATAGCAGGACTTCATTTATCTCTTGTTGTTCCTGTTGTGCCTTTTTCAATTCTTCATTGTCCGCTTTGAACATCTGTAATTCAACAATAAGGTTCCTCATTGTTTCTAACACTTTCGTGGGTGAACTTCCATCACTGTTTTGTCTTGGATCTCTAGGGGGTCCCTGCTGCCGGTTTTCTCCCATCCTGATTTCTGTGTCATCCTGAGTTGCCATAATTAACACAAAATAGAAATAGCTTTATGTTTGTAACCATAAGATTTTTTGTTAGTTTTACATAAATCGAAATATATTTATATGTATACTAAGAAGCTATTGTGGCCCTATTCAGGTCCAACGTTGTCACCTTTTTGCTCTAATACCATATGTAATTCACCTCAAAATTTACATGTAAATTTTTTATTTTTATTTTTTTATTTATTCTTCTTATTGGGTTCTTTGAGTTGATACTATGTCTTTAAAGTTTCAGTCATTCGTCAACCATGATGTACAACAGTCCTTTTCCTTTACGTCTCTAATCGATTTTATCATATTGTCACCTCTTCCTATTCCGGTATTGAGTTATACATGCGATCATAGGTACATAGCTAAGGATACCACGTTTTTTTTTTATTGCAACTTGTTAATACCCACTGTTTCGTTTCCAAAACCAACTTTATTTTAAGGGGTATAACTACTCAGAACCAACTATTTTATAAAAGCAATGGTCATAGATGTGAAGTCTTATGATAAATGACCTTGTATAAATATTATTACAGGGTCTATGAGAAAAAGTTAACACCATTCCGCATACTTTTAAACAAACCCTTTTGGGGTAAAATTCAAACACTAAACTATACAAAAGCATAAGCACGAGAGGCTAAACCTTGGGTAGGATATGGTTAAAGTAAAGGTAGTTGGGATTCAACGTATAACCAATGTAACCAAGTGATAAAAGAATTAATCCTACGTAGGCCATCTGGGTTACTCGCTATTAATTCTCTGAGCAAACACAACAGGTTGGAACCCTCTCATCTTAAAGACCTGTCTACAACATTTATGGTGCTCTGAGATAAGTCTAATCATTACAGAGTTTGACCGGCATGCCCAATGAAATTTCAGCACTTACCATTTGTTCACGTGGCCACGTACGATTCCCACTCATCCTCCATTACTCCATACAAAGGGTATCTCATATCTTTCATTCATTCCAGTCTTAGCTTGGTGAAGGAAAAAATGTAACGCTCCAGACTAAACTCTGCTTTAGTTTCCCGTCTTAGCAATGTGGTCATGCATCTATGAAATCAGACCTTGTTCCAAGTGGAAGAGCTCTTGGCAGCAGACTCCTCGACGAACAACCCTGTATGCGGTAAGTCAACTTGGCTATCATTTTGCATTCGGGCCTTTCTGTCTCATCGAGTAGTTTTTCTATAACTCCAGTTCACAGACAGATCCTTGGTAGCATTCTTGTTTTATATCGGTGTTAATGTAGAAAAAGGGAAATCGGGGGTGCTCTAGTAGGGTTTAGGGTTCTCGCAGTTTATCTTCTCTCTGTACTGGCTTTCCTGTCGAGATCGAGCCATCTTTCTCTTGTGGAAGGTCTTACCCCCATGTCTATTGAAAACGTGCATCCAAGATATTCTATTTATTTATTTTCTTAACTAAACTTTCGTATTGGGTGTGGCTTCCTTCGTTAGTTAATTCCTAGTTGACAGAGTATATAACCGGCCTTTCCTGTGTGTAATAGACCTCTCGGTATAGTGTGAATCTTAAAAAGAAGTTTTGTGCTTAAACCTTAAATTCAATGATATTATTATACCGCTTATAGGTGTCGTCCTAAATTCTAGAGGCAGTTTAATCCTTCCCATTTATATGTAGACTGTTACAATGGATTGATGTTTACTATTGCTTTACGCTCATTATATGCATGTTATCCCTGTTTATGATTTATTTGGATTAAAATCTTGTATTCGTCACTAATGATGGGCCCCTTTATTATGCGAGGGTACCCATCAGGGAGGCATGAGCTCCTCTTCCCTCCTCATTCTAGGAGCACATGGTTTGGTGCAAATGGTGAAGGATATAAAATTCGCTATTACAGTTAAGTTCCATTCTCATTTCGTTATGTTCTTTTTTAAATGGTTATGTTATTGTTTGTCGGATACATTTTAATGTGTCACCTTATTTCGTGCAGGGTGTGATCACATCATGGAAGGGGAACACCCTCTTCACTCTTCCAAGAGGTACTCAAGTTCCAACTACAAAGGCCCTCTGTCTAAGTTATTATGAGTTACTAGCACCGATGATCAAGGCTACGTCTCATTCTTAATATTGTGAAGATCTTTCATTTTTCTAGTTCTGTATTAGTTGTTTTTAAGGGTACACCCTAATTTGTATTAATGACTGGTACATCTAAAGTACGCCAAGCTTGCGCTTGGTTGGATTCG
>JASDQU010683246.1:21944-35915 GCA_032191745.1 Picea mariana
GTGAAGGCACTCAGAAGACATAATTATCACGTAGAGAGAGAGAGAGAGAACGCACATGAATATTAAAACGACATGAGAAGCAGAGGATAACCAACGCAAAGGCACTCAGAAGACATAATTATCACATAGGTCCATCGTGAATAGAGTGAGTCGCTGACTCACAAATAGATGGGGTAGTGAGTGGAGGGACTCATGCGCACAACTATGAGCAACAAAGAACTTGGGTAGTTTTCTCTGAGGAAAATAGGAAACTTGCTCAAGGTATTAATGGTCACCCTAGAGCAGAGAAGACCCATATCCAGACTGGAGCAATAGACAGTTGCGACTTGGTACTTCACGTTGGTTATGAATATCCACAATATTGTTTGTTACGGGTCGATGTTTCAGTTCCACAACAGGATCCATCTTCAGGACATAAAGAAGACATTGAAAAGAACCAAAACTAGAAGGGGAGGTCACCGAGGGACTGTGTAATAGATAAGGGGCTCCCTTTTGCATATGAAATCTAGTTGGGAAGGTACCTGATAAACTTGTGAAGGCCCTGAGCTCAGTGGGAAGAGGGAAACTTATGTTGTTTTTAGTGAAGTGAAGGGGAGTAACCCTCTTAAACCATTTCTTAAGATTGGAAGTCAACTGAATTAGTCCCCTGGTGGTATCATGGCTTGGCATGGGGGTGGCATGCTATAGAAAGACATTGTGTAGCATAGCCTACGGTTGGGTGGAAACACTTTTCTCCTTAGTTCATTGGCTGGTTGAGATTATTCACTAAATAGATAAGTGTTATTGCTTGTTATGTCTATTGCATGTTTAACAATGAAGATAAATTGTTTGTTGTTTATGAGATAAACATAGTTAATTGAAAGAATCTTGAATTCCCGAGTAAAATGGATTATGTATAATTGTTTTCACTATGAATAATGGTAAATATGAATACTTGAATGAGAAGTGTTAATACAGGTTATATCCCTATAAAAAGCTAGTCCCTTGAACGGAAAGCTTGCAAGATATAATTCTTCATCTAGGGCGAGTGGACATAGTACCCTGATTTCTAGGAAGGTTTATTTGTAGTTTTAAGAATCCTTCAACCTAGTGAAACCTCCTGCCTTGAAATCGAAAGTTTGCAGGATGGAAAATATTCAATGGGATTTTGGAGTAAGGGTGCCCTTAGCCAACTGCGGAGGTGAGTAATGTCTAAGGAAGTCAGATAGAACCCCTGGTGAATAAGCTCGAAAATAATTTAGTCTATTAAGCCTTAGAAATGGCTTTTAAATATTATGAAAACCCCTATTTGAATCAGAAGGATCTTCAGCCATAGATTGGTGGAGAAGGGAGATCTAGATCGTTGGTCAGAGGATGAGGCCATCAGAGTGTCCGAGTTGTGAAACTGTAATGGGACTTCGATGGGAGGACTCTGAGTAATCATGAGTCGTTGATCTATCAGAGGATACTCAAGTGAGATTTGGGCTGTAGATGCCCAATAATTCACTCAGAAGTCTATTGGAGGGTAGACGATCAGATAGGTTTGGAAAAGGAGCATAGGAAAGAGTCTGATAGTGAGAAATTTTGAGAACCATAGATCTATCGGGGAGGACTCTAATGGATTCTTAGCTGTTGGATCTGGGTTGATCCCTTCCAACGGAGACAATTTAGAAGGAGAGATGTGTCAGTTAACCATTGTGCAACTACAGGACCCTAAGCGAGTCGTGACTGTCAGATGTGATGCACCAAGGATCATCAGATCCATCAGAGTAGTTCATCGGAGTAGTCTATGATCACTTAGAGGGGGTGCAGTCCAATGGATAAAGGACCCCGAGTGAGTATGAGCCATCGATTCATAGAAGGAATCCCATGAAATATCAACCGTAGATTTGTCGAGGGACTCACCTATTCATGCAATTGAATGAAAATTGAGATGGGTGATAACCATCATGTAAATAGAGGTTTTGATGTGATCATGACCGTTGTTTTTTGATTTAGTGGACTGTTGGGTTTGTCAGAACAATCCATCAGAGAGGAACCATCGAGATGGAAATTCATACCCCCTGACCCACTGTTTCGATGAGAAAAGGGTATGAGTCGCTGCCCATCATTGATCCGGTTACACAAAGTGACTTCAATGATTCAATATGAAGTGTTTTGGTCCCTAATTGTTGTAGTAAACCCCTGGGGCGATCGCAATAGGAGTTGAGTGTTAGATGAGTAAGATTGGACATAGTAAACGTTGTGATAAGAGAAGTTCTCACATGTATCAGGATGAGTAGGAACCAGGAAGGGTAAACCCAAGTGTTTAACTTATAAAAGGATGAAAAATGAACATGTCACCAACCTAATTGAGTTTAGGGGGTCGAGTGTGTTACAATGAGCATCCATATTTAATGAGGAGAGATCTCAAGCATTTCCAAGCATACAAAAAGTCAAACGCTTGAGAACCTTTGAATGTAACTGCAAGGGTATGTGTTGTCACAACCCAACAATCTCCACCTTGACAACAATTTCCTCATACCTTGCCCAATGAATCGAACATCGCCTTCCTGAACTCCAAGAGAATCCAAACACCCCCGCAACTTCTCTAACAATACCGGTTGTGTGAACATCTCTGCATAGTTTGCTTCAGTATGGACTACTCCACCTCCACTAAATCAAAATAACCACAAACTAAATCGTTGCAACCAATGTAGGTGATACTCGTGCTTCTCATATACTGAAGCACCCATTTCCATGCTCTTTACCTAGTTTTGCCATGTGTCCACTGACAACACAAATTGCATGTCAAATATTTGACCATTTCATCGCATACATCAAACTCCCTACTAGCATACGATACACGTGACATATATAACCCTTTTCTTCTTCATTACTTAGGATATAAACATGAAGAAAGATTACAATGGAAATCCAAAGGGGTGTTTACCGATTTCACATTATTCATAGAGTATCTTCTCCACATACTTTTGTTGTGACAACCAAAGCTTACCATCTTTCATGTATCTGTGTATTTCCATGCCCAGGATTTGTTTTATCTGCTCCTAGGTCCTTCATATCAAAAGTCCTAACCAACTGAGCCAACTTGCCGATCACAACCATGCTTGTGCTTGCTACAAACAAAACATATAACACCAAGATAGTGAATATACCATAAACACAATGGTTATACTCACTTCGTGTAAAATTTTTCTCACCATGAAGGAATGGAACACCTTGTACCATTGCGTGGGTACCTTTAGGCCATACAATGATTTCCTGAGTTTGCAAACAAATCTCTCTTTGCGATCCTCAACAATTCCTGGTTGTTCCATGTACACATCTTTGTTAATGATGATTTGTGGGTAGTAGGATCCCACAATCTACATCCCTTAACTCCATCACCATAACCAACAAAGATGTACTTCCTTGACCGAATATGACCAAGCCATCCAAGTGAGCCTTCACCTCTCACCTCCAAGCTAACAGAGCATGCAATCCATGGGATCTACAACCACAAGCTAACAAAACCATGTGCTTGAAACCACGACTCTTGACCTAACTTCCCCTCCATGACCAAAACTGGCCAAACTTCCCTCAAAGACAAGGTATATGGGAATACCACATGCTCTCCCCCTATCACCTAAGTCATCTAGACTTTACCAGTGACATTTAAAAAAAAAAACCAGGGTATGCATGCCTAACCAGGTCTTATAACCGTATGCCCATTTACATTAAAATAAATCCACCTCAAACTTTGCATTCACACCATCGCCATCTCCACCATGACTCTCGATGCGACCCTTAAACTTGTTTAGGTAGCACCACCACATTCTCTCTTGGGTGGGTTCCCTCTAGCCATTGAGTGTGCACTCTGTTCGCCCCACATGGGCTGTGACCTCCTTTCAGGCAGCGATGTGCCCCATCTTGTCGCAGACCAGTATACCAACATCCAATGCACCATGTGTTGCGATTCAGACGTGTAGGCCAGAAACAACACACACATCAAAGCATGCACCTCATTCATCCATGCCAGTCTGCTCAACCACTCGTCTAGCCCGCTCGTCCAATCTGCCCTTAACCTATGCTTCCCATTGCTTCTTCGCTACATGCAACTCCACTTTTAGGGCATCAAACAACCTAAACCAAAGGAGCTCAAACTCTTTCCCGTTGTGGGTGCATAGATGTCATCACACCACTTCCTTCATGCCTCCCTCCCTCCGTAAACACATAGAGCATCCCGACCATGCACTTCACGTACTTCCCTTTGATACCCATAGCGTCCAACTCACATCTCAAGGCCATTGAGGCAACTCGTTCGATGGTGACAACACAAACATCATCCATGTGGTGATCACTAGACATTATCGGGTGGCCTAGCCTCTTGAACGACCGTGTGGATTCTTCCAACCTATGATTGGTTCCAACACAGTCATCCCTACCTTCATTTTTGAAGCAACCATGATCCCCATAAGCCCCTCTACCACCACGACCTCCATGGCCACCTTCTCGTCTACTGAATCCATTGGTTCTTCCACCAAAACGGTCTGCCCTTCACTTCTTGGATCGATACACCAAACTCTCACACAGCTAGACAAATCCATCATGCCTCCTTCCTTAGCTATGATACCAGTTGTTGGAACATGGCATGCAACTAGTTGTTAATCAACAAAGAAATGGAGAAGTGAATAGATCAAACATGAGCCGACAACACACACAAATAGAGACAAACAAAAATGGGGGCAATGATATCTTTATTGCTCTATGGATAAATTCTTTACAAGTCTCATGGAACACCTCATGGGCATCCATATTTAACAAGGAGAGATCTCAAGCATTTCTAGACATATGAAAAGTCGAATGCTTGAGAACCTTCGAATGTAACTGCAAGGGTGTGTGTTGTCACAACCCAACAAACTATGAAAAATGTGAAACATAAATGAGTGTTGTCTTTATCAAAATATCAAAAATCATGTACAGTGTTGGAATTTGTAAGATAAATCACAATGTAGGATGCTCCATATGTCAATTTAAAGGTATGCATGCACTCACAAGAAAATAAATTAGTGTAATGTAAGGTATAGGAGGATATGTTTTTACAAGTTTATGATATGTTACTGGCCATGCCAAGTACAAAATAAACAAGATCTGCAAAGCCTAAAACATTATATAATATGTAAACTCATTTGTTCATCGCAAATAAATTTATTTTGGGAATGGTAGAAGGATCTGATCATTGGACGTTTTATTTGTGTCTGTGGAAGGTTCTATTTCATTATTATTGTATAATTTATTTAAGGAAATAGCAGAAGGATTCATTCATTGGACACTTTGTTTGTGTTTGAGGTGTTGGAAATATTTTTCTCATTGATGTCAAAGACAGAGGGAGACTACAAATGTCCAAGATAGTGATTGCAAGATGGAGATTGTTGGAAACATTGTTTTTGGATTATTGATACTCTATTTGGATACCCTATCTTTGAAGGAATTTTTACCCTATATACCTAGCTCAAATGGGAGCATAGGTTATATGGTTGGAAAAATTATTTTGAGACTTTTCCAATGGTATATGACATTCCCTCTAATTCCCTAGGAATGAGGAGATATGGATTTTTCCATCCGACAACCCAACCAAAAGATTTAATTCAACTCAACCAGTCTTTACAGGCCGACCCCAAAAGTGAGGAAAGAAACACTATACATACATGATAAATGTATGTATTCGTAGTGAAACCAAGCAAAAAATAAAGTATGAGGTGCGCATAGGTGATCTGAGGTGCACTAAAGGAGATGGGGTGTCTTTTTGGGATCTAAAGGTGTGCAAGAGAAGTCTAAGGGGTCTTTCTTGGGATTTTCTTGTTCTTAAGAAGTGCCATGAAGGAATGAAAGTATGTGATGCTGCAACGTGTGTTTCTTTAAGGTTTTTGTTGAGGAAAAGGTATGGAACACCTTACTCCATCATTTTCAGATCTTGCCTGGCTAGGACAAGATAGTTGGGAATGTCACCCGAGATTTATAGCCTCAAAAACATTCGCTCAATCCGCGAGTATTAATTACAAGGATTAAGGCTGATTTTATAATTTATATATGTTGCAATCTGAAATAAAGTTTATACAAAGCTATTGAAATGTATATAGATTTTACACTAAAGTGAACATGGAGACCAAAAGTGAAAAAGTAACCAAGCCACAAAAACACATGTATGAGACATAATAACAATTTGATTTTATTTCATTATGAGATACCAAAAGTGTTTTTCTCTTTACAAACCCCTGCGAGGGTATGGACCAAAGTCTGATTTAGAGATCTCCGATGAACACCATACAAAAAGACTCCGACAGTAAAGTAAAATTGAAATTAATAATCTGGATTAGCTTGCCACAAACTGCTGCCATTTTGACTCTGCAAGATATCATTTATCAACCATGAAAATTAATTCACAAATAGACAAGAATACACAGACTATCAAGGATGAATCAACACCTCTAAAACAAGTGGTTGAAAAGTATGGTCCAGTCTTAAACCTTGCTGTCTACAATAAGACCCTGCTATCAACAAGAGAATTAGGCTTTCGAATGAACTCAGAAATGAATGAAAACTGAAACTATCTCATGTAACTAAAGAGCAAACCTTAGTCTTGTTTTTCTTCATCCAATTTGGATTTTTTTCCTTTTCCAATTAGTTGAAGTAGTTCAAATACTTTTAGTTAGTTAAGTCAAATTAACTTAACAAATTAGTATAGGAGAAAATAATAACAATATATAATTAAGGGTCTTAATTAATAATAACTAAAATAGGTGGGACCCTTTGTGACTCCCATCAATTCTTCTTTCTCAATCATCAAATATAGGCACAAAAGATAATCATTTAAATCATATGACACCTTTGTAGCTCCTGTGGATTTTTAAACTGGATATTTAAATATCAACAATAATTTATATAATATCCAAAACCATAATATATATCTACATTATCCACAAAATATCCAAAAATAAGGCTTGCTGTCCAAAATATATTGAAAACCATTAACGCTGGCCTCATCACTGAAAATCATAAAAATAAGCATTTAAAACCCATATTTGCTTCTTTGCGATGCATACTTCCTCATCTCACTACTATCCCCAACTAACTTTTCTTGAGTGGCCTTTGGTTGGTTAGACATTTGAGGCTGTATTCCACTGATCACATGGGAGTAGTCATCTTTGAGGTGGAGGCGGGAGGACACAAATTTGGAGGAGTCAGTGGATGGACTAGAGGGGGAGGATGCTTTTCCTTTGTCTTGCACAGGTTGCAGAATCTTGGTTTTCAATCTCTTGCTAGCGTGCGAGGATTGTACTAGTGAAACAACTGGATCAATTCGAACATTGGGGTTAATTGGTGGTGGTATATGCAATGACACAGTGGGCCAACGACGATGGTGAGAGACAAGTTGGTGGACAATATCTTGCCAACCATCATTTGCGGGGACTTCGGGCTGCAAAGACACATGTGGAGGAATGAGAATGCCGAGAATATTCTGAGGAGGCTAGAAAGGGGGTCTCTCTGGTCGAGGGTGCAATATCCCATGGCCAACCCAATTAAAGAACCCAGCTTGGAATAGCTGGTTCAATTCTTGCAGGTCAACGTCAAAATGGATAGAAAATCTAGGCCTCCTATGGCCTCGATTTCAATTTCCCCTGCCTCTGTTATTTCGACCATTGCTGCCTCTACTGAAAAAGCTCATATTGTAGCAACCGTTTGTCAGTAATGAAGCTTATAATAAACCATACATGAAACTCTGCTTACATGAATCAAAAGTTGGCTCCAAAATTGACATGAGATACATGCAAATCCATCCATAATGCATCATTCATTAATTTCCATGTGAACATGGAATGATAGGGTTCATCGGAAATATGGAGGGAGTGTAATTAGACAAAAATGGTATCATGGAGGGGATCAATATACGAATATTGTTCAACAATTAACCAAACAATTAACTGTGTATATAAAAATATTAAGAATATCGGTCCTCAACTCTTGCTATGTTAACTTTCTTTTGCTTCCACACATACTCCTCTTTAAAAATTAATATCACAGAACAAGGATAAATAAGTGAAATCGGGATCGTGGAGGGAGTGTAATTAGCGAAAAAATAATAGAATGTTGGGGAGAATATATGGATACTATTCAAATGAAAATCAAACCATGCCATCTCTCTTGTAAACTTGCAAACAAAATATCTTTTTGTTCGAAATTTTAAAGTTTAAACAAAGCTCTATTTCCAAACAATAACCCAAAGCTGATGCTTCCTTGACAAAATGCTCACTGGCCTTCGAAACTGTATTACACAGTAATTGATGTGATATGCCCAGAATTTCTTAACTAAAATAACCATAGAACCACACTGCCATATATAATATAATCAAAACGAGCAACATCATAATCGCTACAAGAAATATCACAACGGTCTTGGAGTGGACAAGTCACAACCCATAATACCAACCCACAACAAAGTTCTTTAAATCCCACAGAGTCCCGTGCAATTCCTCAAAACAAATCTCTGTTCATAATCACCATTTAATCGAGCCAATCATTCATCACAATTTCTCATCAATTTCATTCTGGTTCGTATTATTGAATTCGAGAAATAGACATCTTATACACAAGTGTTTGGAAATTCGATAAACATGACAAATCTATTTTAAACAACGATATACAATGTTTGCTATCAAGCTCATAAGCTTCATAAAGACAGAGTGTAACTTCCAATGAATAAGTGGGTGCAATACTTCTTCCATAATTGCCAAGCAAGTGACCAATTAAACCCGACCCCAAGTAAAAGAGCAAGAACAATATTCCCATCATATTCTGGGCAAGCAACATTTTCACAATAATACATAGGGTTTGATGTATAGTAGTGACAGTAAGTGGCAGAAGAGAGCGAGATCAATGAACTGAGGGTTTGGCCATTAAAAAGCATGGAAAGCTCACTGCACAGGTGCCTTACATTAATAGTCACAGAGTGGAGGTTATAGCACGGGTGCATTGACATACATGAATGTTCACAAAAAACCCATAGGTAAGGTAGGGAAAACCCAACTTCTAACAGAGAGGAAAACCCAACAAGAAACCAGAGGCAAAGCAGGCCCAACAACACTCTTTTAAAATTCGTGAACAGTTACACACAACAAAGACACCCATGACCCTTCTTTTCCTTAAAATGCCAATAGTCTCAGAATAACCACCACATGAAACCAACATTTGCAAACAACCAATAGATAGTCCAAAAACATCGTGACAGCTTGAGAAATACATAGACCACGAGCAACAAGATACAACACTTGATTTAAGAGCAGGGTGAAGTTCATGGATGGAGAAATAAGAAAAACCCCATACCTGTAAAAGACTGCATAAGGAGAAATGACCAAGGTGTATTCTTCCTCTACAACCGAGCAAGGCGGAGCAACAACAACTAATAGAGCGCAATGCAAATGACTAGGGTGGCGGGATCGAGGTGAGTAAGAGTGATATGCATTTACTGCACGTCGCTTCTCCCTTGGAATTCAGTCATGGCTAGTATGAGCCAAGTGCATTATACAACTCACATTCCATTAACATTCCCATTGATCAATACAAACCCACTATCCCATAGTTTTCATATGCTCCAACTTAAAAATGCACCAACCTTTGCCACCATTTAACATATGACTATTTGCTTAGGAATACAACTAATATTGCCATCAAAACAATGCGCACCACAATTGTAGCAAGAGTTGGGGTGGTCACCCATGTACCATATAGTACATATAAAATCAAAATCAAACTAGAGTGATATTCCTTCACCCATTAAAGCAACATATCACATTTTGCGAGAGGTAATGAAGATCATATTCTTTCCTGTTTTAATCATCAGAATTCCTTATCACAAGAATTTTAACCATGATTTGAAGCGGATAAGCTATATAAACTGTGTCGCAACCGGTACATAGGCAAACAAAATATAAGTGTCGCTTCTCCATCATAGTGCCATAAGTCAAACAAGGGGTCCCACCTAATAGTATATTATTAATATAATTAAATAATAAAGCTTGGTAATCATTTGCGAGCATGGTATCCAACGTTGTACTTTTAAGCGTCAACAGTTGTGATGTTGCAGTCTGGGATCATATTTTGGGAATGATATTATGAGGCTTGCTATTACATGGAGGCTACATGTGACTAGGGTTTGAAGGATTGTACATGGAATGAAGCATGTAGGTAAAGTTAGAAGTACTTTGTGTATGAGGATCTTGGATTGGTGTCTACATATATCTTTTTGAGTTGGTGCTTAGGTAAGGGGATCGGTGTCTCCAACAGGTTGGTGCTTGCAAATATTGTAACAATAGGTTGGTGCCTACATGTTCTACTAATTTGGTGCTCAGTTAAGGAGATTGGGTCTCCAGTAGGTTGGTGCGTACATCTTGTTGAGTTGGTGTTCAGTTGAGGAGAATGGTGTCTCCAATAGGTTGGTGCCTCTAGACATTTATAAAGACAAGTTTAATGGTTTTCTCCCGATTGGGTTTCCATGTTAAACTTTGTGCATTTTGATTTGAGTTTATACGTGATTATTGTTTCTTAGCTAATGAATGATCGATGAATGGTTAAATAAAGTAAAAAGTATCGTATACTAATTCACCCACCCCTCAGTGTAAGCATAATTTCAACACGAGGAAGGGGAAAAAGTTTGGCTAGACAACTTTAGGGCATTTTACAAGTGCAATTGCATAATGGAACAGAGATTGCCATCAAGGTTCTTGACACCACTTATGTGTATGGAAATTGGAGTTTCAAAATGGGGAAGAGGAAACTTCTGGTTTACAAATACTTATAGAATTAGAGCCTTCATGATGCTTTGTTTGATGATGGATATCTGGTGTAGCTCGACTGTGGGAAATATTATGATGGAAACTACAAAGACATTGACATTCTTGTAGACCAGGTGTTGGTGCCTCTTCTAAGTTTAGGGTTTCTAGGGCTAGGTGTTGGAAACATACAAGAGACTCCCCTATCGCTCGAGGATTCCTACGGTCAAGTGGAATACATGGAGGCATACCTAAAGAGGCCAATGGGACTTGCAAGCCCCAAGATCAAGTTAAACTATTCATTACAATCTAACAGAACTATACACAAACCTTCATATAGTCAAAATCCCCCCTCGAAGAGAACCCTTACTTAACCTGTGCAAAATAAAAAATAAACTTAAACCAAGGAAAGCATAAGGAAGACAATAAAGAATATATCCTTTCCCGTGGGATGATTCTAAGTTGCCTACCCTGGACCGACCACTACACTGTTTGGACAAGGCCATCCTATGAGATAGATTTCATAGTGCTCTCACATGATATAATAGTACGGGATATAAATATCAAAGGGTTGGTAGGTGTCGTAGTGTGAACTTGTGATTGCTTCTCGGGCTAGGGGAAGAGGGACAAGAAACACAACCTACTTGATCTTCTTCAAATAGGGCTTGCCTATAAATAACCCTTATTCAGAGGAGAAATGCAAATCCATCCTTTAGTGATATTAAAAAAAATCTTGTTGATCCAAGGGAGAAGAGCTAAAATGGATATTGAACTAAATTTCGTTGATCCAAAATAGAAGAGCTGGAAGGGTAAGTTTTATGTTTTTTCCACTAAAGTAGCTGAATAAATTCTTTTTCTTCGGATGACTCCCTCCAGGATCCAGTCATGACTCCTTCCAGTATCCAATCGTGAGGCACCTCCACCATCCTCAACCCCTATATGCATCACTTCTATCCCCTGGAAGAGAATTCCAAGCCCTTATCAACCGATACAACCATATCAAAACCATTCCCAACTGCCAAATCACGGGGGCAAAGGTGTGCAACAAGTCAATGGATGAAGCAAAAAAATAGTGGTGCACAAAGATACATCTAGATATCATCGACATGTGTAGGAGGACAAGTGTTGGAGGATCATGGATGGCGACTTCTCTATAAGGCTTTGTAATGTACCTAGGGAGGATAATATGGGGTAATATGGGGTACCTAGAGAGGTACCCAAGGGGATAATGAATGTAATGTGGCCATAATATTGGAATACACCCACCATGTAATAAAAAAGAAATAATATGCTCACTATGGAATTAAAAGGAAATAATATAGTAATAAGGGGTAGTTGGCATAATATCCCTAGGAATACACATGAGAAAGTATAAATACACATGAACATTATTGTATTGGATATGTGTTGAATTTTATTGTCTTGTAGCAAGCATGGCTTGTGGAGTGATTCCTTCCATAAGGAGTATTTGATGGTGTTACCCTACCTTAAGGGTTTCTCTCTCTATATTCTTGTGTTGTTCATGGTGAATGTTTGGATGTGTTTGGTGTTAAGGGTTTATCTTTGAAGTTTTATGGTGGATTCTCTCTTCTATCTTTGAAGTTTTACTATAGAATCATAGATGTTAGACTCGCCAAGGTGAATACAGAGGATGTGAGGGTCAAAGATTCGATGGAAAACCCTCAATAAGAGATCATCAGGCAGTCAATGTGATTATTGGAGATGATAAGTCAATCAATGAATAGATGGAAAGTGTGTTCACTATGGAAAATGATTTCTTTGATGTCAACGGAGATATCGACCATCTAGTGAATACACAATAGCTGGAGACGTATGGTAGCAAGCCAATATCCCTTCCTCCCACCTATTTCTAGCATACCCCCTACATAGGCAAATGAAAATGTGGAAGTAATTTGGAGATATTCTCATTTTAATAAAAGATCAACATTTTTAAAGAGTATTGTTAAGGTTAATTGTCCCATCACATCATGTTAACTTAATTTCAAAGTTTTATTATTTCATTGCTTTGAAATCCATGTTATTAATGTGTAAGCACATATCATCAACGGAAGGTGGTTGTGTATTTTGAGGTAAATTTAATACATTAGATGTTTGTTTTAAAAATTTCACATCATTTCAAATTGCAAATAAGATTATAATTTGAATTGTTATAATAATAACAATTTATTTTTTATTTATTTTATTTAATTAAGAAAAACATGATCTTAATATGATAAAAGTTCTCTACTTTGTAACTATTATTCTTATTTGAAATTTAATTATAAATTTACAATATTCAATACAAGAATATAATTATATACTCAAAATTCATAATCAATTTAGCAATCTAAAAAGGTACAATTGTGATAAATGATTTTTTTAATCAGATGTCAATTTGCATATTTCAATATTGTTTTTTTTGTCAAATCTAACAGAAGAATTTTAGTCAAATCTAACATAAGAATTTTAATTCTTAAAAAAGACAAAAAAATATTCAATGTGTAATTGAAAATTAAAACTAATTAATATATTAATAACAAAAAAATCATTTTAATAAAGTAATAATATTATTATTCAAGTTTAATTGATAAAAATGTTTGAAAGTGCTCAATCATTTTTCATAAAAAAGGTTAAAAATTTCAATTTCAATGAATATTTTATCACTAAATTCAAATAACGACAAATTGGAAAAGATCAAAATCATAAAATGTTTAATCTTATTCATTTTACAACCCCCACCTTACTTTCTCATTACAATGAGATACATAAATTTCACATATTCACAATTTTCAAGTAAAAATAACTTCATGTACAAATTAACTTCATGTACAAATTTTACATTTAAGTTTTGGGATTAATGGTTTAGCATATATTAAATGGGATGTTTGACCCATCCTAGTTTCATAATGACTTTACCAAGCTTCGGGATGCATTTATAGGTATTCATATTTTTTGAGTTAGAGTATTGAGTCCAATTTAATAAATTTGATATTGTTGCGCCTCTTCCGTCACCTTAGTGAGCAAAATAGAGGTGCTTGCAAGCTCAGTTGGGTCTACTGAGCAGGACCGCTGCAAGGAAAAGAGTTAGAGAAAGAAATAAAAAACAACAATTAAGAATTAAACTAAGAAATGCAATAACAACTAAATTCATGAGCATAGGGACATAGAAACAAAAAGAACAATAAGA
>JASDQU010683247.1:12451-26479 GCA_032191745.1 Picea mariana
TGATGGAAGACCTAAATGCATTATCTCTTAGGTCTTGAAGTTTGGCAGAGCACAGAGAAGATCTTCCTTAACCAAGGGAAGTATGCATTTGAAATCCTGAAGAGATTTGATATGTTGGAGTGCAAGTCCATGAATACACCCATGGAAACGAAGCTGAAGCTTCTGGTCGACACTTAGTCAGAATTGATTGATGTCACGCTGTATAGACAGATCATTGGATCGTTGATGTATCTGACGAACACCAGACCAGATATCTATTTTGCCATGAACACTTTGAGTCAGTTTCTGGTAGAACCCTGACATGTTCACCTAGTTGCTCCAAAACATGTGATGAGGTACCTTAAGGGTACATTAGATTGTGGTCTCAGTTATGATGGAGATCATGAGTTCAGACTGAGTGGGTACACTGATTCAGATTGGGCTGGAAATGTCTCTGACAGGAAAAGCACTTCAGGATGCTGTTTCAGTTTGGGATTAGCCATGATCTCATGGCAGAGTAGGAAGCAATCAAGCATTGCTCTCAGTACAGTGGAAGCATAATACATTGCTGCGTGTTTTGCCAGTTGTGAAGCTATATGGCTTCGTAAGTTGTTGACTGGTCTATTCGACCTAGAGATGGATGCAACCACGATCCTATGTGATAACCAGAGCTGTATAAAGATGACAGAGAACCCCGTGTTTCATGACAAGTCAAAACACATAGAGATTCGATATCATTACATCCTTGACATGGTGTAGAGAGGAGCCATAAAACTCCAATATGTTAGCAGGGATGAATAGATTGCTGATGTGTTGACCAAACCTCTATCTCGTGTAAAGTTTGAGCACTTTCTAGATAAGCTTGGTATAGTCCGAAGGGACCTCCCTTGAAAGGGGGAGTAGTGCTGTGATTCCAACTTAATTGTTGTGTGGTGTTGCCAGCTTAATTGCTGTGCTGTGATTCCAACTTAATTGCTGTGTGGTGTTGCCARCTTAATTGCTGTGCTGTGATTCCAGCTTAATTGATGTGTGGTGTTGCCAGCTTAATTGCTGTGCTGTGATTCCAACTTAATTGCTATGTGATGTTGCTAGCTTAATTGCTGTGCTCTGATTCCAGCTTAATTGCTGTGTGGTGTTGTCAGCTTAATTGCTGTGCTGTGATTCTAGCTTAATTGTTGTGTGGTGTTGCCAGCTTAATTGCTGTGCTGTGATTCCAGCTTAATTGTTGTGTGGTGTTGCCAGCTTAATTGCTGTGCTGTGATTCCAACTTAATTGTTGTGTGGTGTTGCCAGCTTAATTGCTGTGCTGTGATTCCAGCTTAATTGCTGTGTGGTGTTGCCAGCTTAATTGCTGTGTTGTGATTCCAGCTTAATTGCTGTGTGGTGTTGCCAGCTTAATTGCTGTGTTGTGATTCCAGCTTAATTGTTGTGTGGTGTTGCCATCTTAATTGCTGTGCTGTGATTCCAGCTTAATTGTTGTGTGGTGTTGCCAGCTTAATTGCTGTGTTGTGATGCCAACTTAATTGCTGTGATGATGTGGCAGCCTAGTGCTGTGATGCCAGCTTAATTGCTGTGATGCCAGCCTCGTGTTGTGATGATGTGCCAACCTTGTGCTGTGATGATGTGCCGACCCCTTGCTGTGATGACGTGCCAACCTCGTGTTGTGATGCCAACTTCGTGCTGATGATATCGTGTAGCCAGCTTCATGCTGTGATGCCAGCCTCGTGCGGATGATATTGTGTAGCCAGCTTCATGTTGTGATGCCAGCCTCGTGCTGAAGACTCTCAGCCTAGTGCTGATGTTGATGATACTCTAGCCTTCGTGTTGTGATGTTGTTGTTGTTGATGATGCTCCAGCCTTTGTGCTGTGATATTGCTGTCTTTGATGTTGTATCAACCTTGTGCTGTTATTGATGATGATGATGCCACTTCAGCTTCTCGCTGAAGTTGATGATGATGATGCCATTTCAGCTTCTTGCTGAAGATGATGATGATGATGCCACTTCAGCTTCTTGTTGAAGATGATGACGATGATGCCACTTCAGCTCCTTGCTGAAGATGATTATGATGATGATAATGTTATTTCATCTTTCATGCCGAAGATGATGATGTTACTTTAGCCTCACGCTGAAGATGATGATGATGTTACCTTGGCCTCATGCTGATGAAGATGATGATGCCATTCCAACTCCCTGCTGTGAATGATGATATTGATGATGAGAAAAACTTCCGATGATTTATAGATATGCCAGTCAGTGTTCCAAGATGCCGTTGATGATGTTGCCCTCTCTCTCGCTTGATGACTGTTGTAGAATACCCTTCACGTTAAGGGGGAGTGTTGAAATATTTTAACTGCAAAGAGTATTCTAATTATTATTGATGTATTATTCATTAGATCAATCCCCTTTCACGGGTTGATCATGTCGGGTATTGTAAATGACCAAATCCCTTTTTGCGGATTGGTCAAACCCTATTTGTAATAGGTAGAATGAGAAGTTGGCCCCATAATATATTAAAGGTGGTTATAACCACCTAGAATAAGAAGTCGACCCTGCTAGTGAAAAGACACCTCTGTCCACACGTGCCAGATTGTATAAATAAAGAGGCTAGCGCGTTATTTGTACACACACTCACTTGTTCATCAGAGTGCAAGTTCGCAGCTGCAGTTGGAAAAGAAAGAAGAGAGAGAAAGAGGCACATTCTTGGGAGAGGACTTTCTGTATTTGTTTGAGTTATCTCTTGGCATTGTATTGGCTATCTATATTAAGGAAGTTTTTGCTGGGTTTTCTCCCCCATGAGGGTTTCCCAGGATAAATAATGTGTCTCTTGTGATTGTGTATTTCTCAGTGATCTTATCTATGCTATTGTTATCTAGTGAAATGAAAAGAAAACTAATAATAGATTAAACCTTAACATATATCTGGCCTGGTATTCGTCAGATACATCAATGATCCAATAATCTGTTTGTATAGAGTAGCATCAACCAACTTTGACGAAGTATCGACCATGAGCTTCAAATTTGTTTCCATGGGTGTGGTCATGGCTTTACATTCCAACATGTCAAATCTCTTCAGTATTTCAACTGCATACTTCCCTTGGTGAAGGAAGATCTTCCCTTGGCTCTGCCAAACTTCAAGACCTAAGAAATAATGCATTAGGCTTAGGTCTTTCATCTCAAATTCTGCAGCGAGCTTCTTCTTGCAATTTGTGATGAACTTTTCTTCTCCTGTCAAGAATAAATCATCCACATATAGTAGCAATATAACTGGCTCATCATTCATAACCTTGAAGTAAAGGTTAGGATCAACTTTGCTCTTGGTAAAGCCCAACCTTGTTAGGAAACTATCAATTCTGCCATACCAAGCTCTAGGAGCTTGCTTCAACCCGTACAAAGCTTTCTTCATCCTGCAAACATGAGTCTTTCTATCTTCAATTTCAAACCCTTGTGGTTGTTCTATATACACTTCTTCTTCAATAACACCATTTAAGAACGCTGTTTTCACATCCATCTGGTGCAACTTCCACTTCATTTTGGCTGCAAGAGCTATGATGGTTTTGACAGAAGTGTACCTGGCTTCAGGAGCAAATGTTTCTTCATAGTCAATACCCTCCTTTTGAGAAAATCCACGAGCCACAAATCTCGTTGTATGTTTTTTAATACTTCCGTCTGCTGCATGTTGTATTTTGTATATCCACTTGGAAGATACCACATCTTTGTTCTTTGGTTTGGGAACTACTTCCCATACATCATTCTTCATAATAGATTGGTATTCTTCTGTCATGGCATCCATCCATTCTTTCTTCTGAACGACTTCTTCAAAGCAAGTAGGTTCCTTTTCTATGAGATCACACATCAAGGCCATATAGCTGGAGAATGGCTTAGGCTTCTTGCTTTGTCTCATCATGGTTCCTTCCGGGGCACCATACTTCTTTGCATCTTGAATAAGTTCTTTCGCCCAAGCTGGCTTTATCTTGTGAGAGATTGTCATATGGGGAGGTTCTTGAGATTCTATCATTTCATGATCTTTTGGAATCTCATCATCAGGGGTAGCTGCAACTTTCTTTATGGGTTCTGCAACTCTGGGAGCTATAGGTTCTTCTTCATATACTTCTTCAAGCTGGCATTTTCTTGATCTCTTGAGTGCTGCATCTTCATCAAAGATTACATCTCTGCTGATCTCAATATGATGGTAACCTGGTATGTAGATTCTGAAGGCCTTAGAGACCTCACAGTATCCAACAAATATTCCCTTCTTTTCTGAAGGATCCAACTTAGTTCTCTTTTCTTTCGGAATGTGTACAAATACTGGACAACCAAATATTTTTAGATGGCTTACTTCTGGCTTCTTTCTGGTAAACATTTCTTCGGGGGTTTTGAATCTAAGTGCACTATGGGATACACTGTTCTGGGCATATACTGCTGTTCTTGCTGCTTCAGCCCATAAGTGCATTAGAAGATCTTGATCATGAATCATAGTCTTTACTGCTTCCATAATCGTTCTATTCTTTCTTTTTGCTATACCATTTTGTTGAGGATTATAGGGAGTGGTGAGCTCCCTCTTAATCCCGTCATCTTTGCAAAAGTTTCCAAATTATTTTGAAGTGTACTCTCCTCCATTGTCTGACCTGAGTATCTTGATTTTTCTTTCGGAGAGGTTTTCTACTAAGGCTTTGAATTCCTTGAACTTTCCAAGTACTTCATCTTTTGTCTTCAAGAAATAAACCTAAGTTTTATGAGAGTGATCATCAAGAAAGGATACATAGTATACATACCCGGCATTGGACCGCATACATCTGAGTGGAAAAGTTCCAAAATTCCTTCTACTTTACTGTCGCTCTTTGGAAAAGGATTCTTTATGTTCTTTCCTTGTGCACATCCCTTGCATACACCTTCATGATCAACCTTTAGTTTTGGTAAACTTGTAACTACCTTGCTTACATATGGTAAGGCTTTGTAGTTGATGTGAGCTAGTCTTCTATGCCAAAGTTCACAAGGACTTTCAGTAGAGTGAGTTAAGGCTACATCTGAGTGACCCTTTAACTTGTACAAACCGCCTTCTTCTATTCCAATAACAACTGCATCTTCTATAGTTTTTCCTTTAGACCACATAAGAACTTCACCATATATGAATGCAACCCTGAAACCTTTCTTATCTAGAGCCAAAATAGAAAGTAAGTTCTTTTTCAAACCTAGTACATAGAGTACATAGAGTACATCCTTCATTCTCATTGGAGTCCCTGAATCAAGTTTGTAGGTGGCTTCTCCCATTCCTTTGATTGGGTACTGATAATCATCTCCAAGTGAAAATTTTTTGGGGGAGTCCTTCTCTATAAGGATGGAGAGAGTGTTATTCTAACCTGTCATGTGCTTAGAGGCACCACTATCTATGAGCCATGTATCCTCTCCAGGTGTCACAGATCCTGAGAGAGTAGAAAACAAAACATATTCTTCAATCTCTTCATTAGCTAAATTGTTGGGTGGCTCATCATCTTTAGCTGCATGGGCATGTTGTCTTTTGTTATTTCTCTTCTTGTATTCTTCTCTTCTGGCAGGACAATTCTTAGCAATGTGTCCCATCTTATCACAATGATAACACTGGTAGGAGGAGAAATCTTTTTGCCTTCTTTGACCTTTATGATATTTCTGGAATATCTTTGGAGAGTGAGACTCTTTATGAAAGTGAGTCTCCTTTTAAAAATGAGACTTCCCCTTTCCACCCTTAGCATGAGCAGCTAGGGCTTGATCTTCATCTCTTAATAGGACGACTTCTCGGTTGGCCACTCTTGCTTCTTCTTGAACACATTCTTCCCATAAACTGTCAAATTGGAGTTTCTCTTTTCTTGCACAAATAGTTTGGATGAAGGCGTCCCAAGGTCTTGTGAGACCATTAAGAGTTGTCATCACGAGTTCATCTTCGTCTAAGTTGTCTCCAATTGCCTCTAACTGTTCCTTGAATTGAGAAATCCTAGAGAATTAGTCTTGAACTGTTTCTCCTTTTTGCATCTTGGTATTCTTGAGTTGGGTTCTCAAGTTCATCTTTCGGTTGATGTTCCTTCCTTCATACATTCTGGTTAGGGCATCAAACATTTCTTTTGGAGTATTCTTAGAAGACACTTGAGGGATCAAGTGGTCTTTAATAGAGTCTGCAATTATCCTTTTAGCCTTAATCATATCCTTCTTGTACTTCTCTTTGGCTACATCTTCTTCGGGTTTCGATACATTTTCTTTTATGAATTTTGCAAGGTGATTCTCTTGAAGAATGAGTCCAATTCTGTACTTCTAGGCACATAATTTTTTCCCACCTTCTAACTTGTCAACAAGCTTGGTGCTTGCAGACATCTTGACCTGGAGCTAAGAAAATGACAAGAAAATGAAAGTGCTAAAAAATGAAACTGAGCTTACTAGGAGATGCGCTTGGCTGAGGTGAGTTTGCTGGAGTTGACGGCTTTTGAAAAATCCAAGTTTTACCCCCTGAAACTGGACTTGCACACTTCTGGACTGGTGCTTTTGGTAATGGTTCTGGTTTCCTGGTACCAGTCAAAACCAGGGTTTGACTTTCCGGAGAATCCAGCCACTGAAAAAGTTTCCTCAAGCTGTCAAAAGATGCGCTAGGGCAGGGCGCACTTCCCAAGGTGGTTTTTGATAAAAAATTCTTCTTCAGTAAAAAGCCCTAATTTTCTTGTACGACAACAATAACGTCTAAATACCCAGTGAAAGATGCTCTATTCAGTCAAGCTCTGATACCATGTTAAGTTTTACTGCTGTTATTTAGTTATTTCCAAATTTCGCGAGCATTCAATGCATTTCCAAAACAACAGTATAAAGAGGATCACTGAAAGAAACACAATCACAAGGTATGCAACATTTTATCCTGGGAAACCCTCATGGGGGAGAAAACCCAACAAAACTTCCTCAATAATAGATTGCCAATACAATGCCAAGACTAAGACCAAAACACCAAAGACAGACCAAGACCAAGCATGCGCTTTCTTCTCCTTCGTCAGACTTCTTCCGGCAACTGCAACTGCCTTCAAGATATGCGCACTAGATGAGTGAATGAGTGTGTACAAATGAGACACCAACCTCACATATAAATACAAGTGTGAGATGGCGCTAGGGTTGTGACTCTTCACTTGGTGGAGCTGACTTCTCCTAGAAGTGTCTAAAACCACTTTATAATTACTAGGGGTTGACTTTACAAATACCACAAATACATGTTTGACCAATCCACAAAAGGGGATTTGATCTATACAATAGTAACTCAAATATAATTAGAATATTCTTTGAAGCTACAATATTTCAACAAAACCTCCTATAGATCCCAAAGATTTGGCAGAGTACAACAAGAATGCAGTGAACGCGAAGCAAGTCTTGTTGGATTTCATAAAGGATCATCTTATCACTCGTATTGTCTACAATAACATTGCCAAGGAGATGTATGATGCCTTGGGAACCTTGTACCAAAGTGTGAATGTATCTAGAAAGATGCTCTAGGGGAGTGCGAGAAGGTGGCCTTTACAAGCTACTTGCAAATCTAGTTGAGTAGGCATGGCATAATGCCATGATGGAGGAGGGTTTCTTCGCCCTTTAGGAGATAATTATAGAATCTATTGTGAAATCAATGATTTATTCCTTGATTGTATCTGATGGAAGTATGGAAGAGTACTAGGATAAGGTTGTTACAAAAGGATTCTCTCAACAAGAGGTAGTTGACCTTGACAAGACTCTTAGTCTAGCTGTTGAAGGATTCTCCTAGGTAAAGGGAGCTGCTCGAGATGGGCTAATGCATGCACCACTAGTTTTGGATTTCAATATCGACGAAATTGTACTCATGTTGGGTTGTTTTGAGATTGGTGCAGATTTCAATTCAATATTTCCATATTTCAATTCATTATTTGATAGATCTATTACACTTGTGTTGGCCTTGTATACATATGAGTTCATTATTATAGGAAGTCCCAAACAATTCATGATGTGGTGTGCTAAGATTTTGACTAGTGAAGATGGCATGAAGGACAACGGAGGTTGGAAGGTTGCCGATGCAATGTTTGTTGTACATAAGGTTTTCATCTTGAAGATTTTGTGGAGAGTTTAGAGTACAAAAGGAAGTAGTGATCCAGATTCATGTTTCTTTAGGTCCGTTGATGGTCAACTGTGTGACCAAGCCCTTAGCAGAGGGGAGATTATAGATGCAGAGGGAGTATATTGTGTTTGGCATAGAACACTTTCCTTGGTAAAAGGGATTGTGCCCTCCTTCAATAGTTATGTACAACAATAATGAGGGTGTAGGGGCATTTATGGAGGAGAGAGATAAAGGGCACGTACATGCCAAAAGCATGCATGTGCAATCCTCACTTTAGTTCCAGTTTAAGATACTTTTCATATTTAGTAGTTTAGATCTATTTTTGAGTTTGCTTTAGTTAATGGTTACATGTTCAGTTAGTTAGGGTTCTTTGCATGTGGAAAGTTTCCAAGAATAGATGAGGCGTAGATCCCTAGAAGAGAGAGATGCATGCATGCTGACATGCACTCTCCTATAATAGGCACACCTTCCCCTAGGACTAGTTCTTTCATGCAGGTTGAGGGCACTAATTCTAAGGCTAGGAATAGATATACGATTTATATTTATTTTAGTTAAGGTGCTATTGTGCATGTGTCCACATTCATTGTACCTCTTCGTCTATAAAGGAGAAGGAAGGAGTATAGGTATTATTCATTCAAGTTTTTAGAGTAGAAATCAATGGTGGAAAGGTATAGTTTGAATCTTTTAGTGTATTTCATGTTTTCAAGAGTAATAAACATTCATGTGAATTGAGTTTCAAATATATGTACTTGCTCCTACTCTCTTCGGTTTGATGTGTTCTATTTCCTAGTAAAAATCAGATGTAGTTTTGATAAAGATTTCAGTTTTCTGTTTTCCTAAGTAGGTAGGCTAGAAATCATACTAGGACTGTTACCATGTGTTGAGGAATTTTAACAAATGGCCCCGTTTAATCTTTTGATGATCTTGTCATTGCCCTTACACAAATTTGACCTAGTGAACTTGTTGTTAGGGCCAAATGACCTTGTAAAATTACTAGGAATTCTCCCCAATGAAAGGTTCCAATTAGATATTACACCATTTGGAATAGGGAAAATTTGTTTGGTTTTATGGCCTGACAACCATTTACTGGTTTTAAGAGGTTTTTCCAGTTGCAGCCCGGTCCACTGTTTAGGTTTTTTTTGTGATGTAATAAATGAGATGCAACTACTCTAATATGAAAAACGCAGAATAATGCCCAGGCCAAACTAACAAAACCAAGGAGGTAAACATAGCATCAAATATATTACTGCTTTGTATYTTAAGCAAAAGTTAGTAGGAAAATAAAAGCATAAATTTAAATAACCAGTTTTATAACAGAGAAGTCTGAAAATGGATAATTGACTACAATACTATGCTCATGGCTATAGAGTCTAGACAAACAATTTGTGAGATAAACAAAATAAGACAAGTTGCTCATACATAAGAAAAGTCTACACTGTAAAAGCAAATGGTTACACCATTCCAAAACTTAGTAAACTAGCAGAAAAAGTTCTACACATYGTAAGTTTTAGAACTGAAGTTTGTCACCAAAATAGCTTGGCTAGTAGTGGCTTCTCATTCAATAATTTTCTAAAATAGTTTACAAAATTGCAGGAGTAAAAGCCCTGTACAATCAAATTCATCTTATTTATAGAAAAAAAGGGGGAGAAATCCATCATTTGGGTACATCTAGCTAACTGTTCATTTCCCTTTTTTCCCTGTTGGGTTCCTCACTTGAATTGTCATTTTCCCCTAATTGAGGATTCAACCTTTCTTGTGTTGTTCATGTGCCCTTATTGGTTGTTCGAATCCCCTAATTGTCATATGCCCCACTTGGTTTGATGAAGCTTCATCTCTTTATTTTCTCCATCTTCTTCCATAAGGAGTCCATGCTTCAAAAGATTGATTCAATGCATTTCCTTGGGGAAAAATACGTTGTTTAAAAGGGGATTGATAAGATACAATACTTGCCTCATTCTTTTTTCAAATTTCTCCATCATGGGCAACAAAGTTTTGATCAATGTTATGTATTTGGTAGGAGCCTCGATAAACTTTTGGATGGCTGCTTTGTTAATTTTAGATAGAGAGCTGATATTTTTTTTTTGCTTGTGTTGATATAATATTCCAGGTCCTTATATACCTATACTTGTGCAAATAAATTGTTTTTTGGTCGAAAAGAGGGCAAATGGCAATTATTTGTCATATTGTCTATAACTTGCCACAATCAAGCAACTGTTCAACAAAATAGGGTATTTCCACACAAGATGAACACCTTAAGCAACTGCTCTCATAACCAAATCAAAGATCAATACCCCAGTGTATTACGTGGTTAAAACCCTTGAAGAGGGAAACAATGCATGGCCCCAATGAACACAACCACTTGAGACAATCTATTAATGCAAAAGAAAAATATTTTACAAGAGAGTTTCTCACAATTGATCGACAACAAATGACCCCTCATACTCTTTAAATAGAGATCATTGACCAATCGGGTGATAAGCCATGGATCAATATAGCCATTACTATCAAGGAGAATATGAGCCATTGAATCACTTTATGTCTAGAACATATCATGACCATCATATTGCATAACTACAAATGCATATTAAAGAAACACTCTTTTACCTAAAAACACATTAGACCAAGTTGATCTTAACTAACTCTTTAGTGTTTAAATATCTTAAAATCCCCTTAACAACAACTTGGGATAGGATTGAAGGATTTACAAAGGTGACACAATAGGAGAAGGAAGGATGCACTACAACCTACCCCCCCTAATGACAACTTCTTGAACTCCCAACATAGATTGAAGTTTGGAAAACTTCGCTTCTGTAAGAGACTTTGTGAAAATGTCTGCAACTTTATCATTTGTAGGGAAAAAAACACTTCAAGAACAAATCATGAATGAGATTTTTGATGAAGTGCATTTGTTGCTCAATGTGTTTGTTGCATTGATGTTGAACGAGATCTTTGGCGAGCTTAATGGCACTCTGATTGTCACACCATAGTGGTTAGATGTTGCTGTTGGAATCTAAGCTTTGAAAGGATTTGTCGAAGCCACAAGGCCTCTTGACTTGCATTAATTGTTGCTCAGTACTTTGCTTTTGCTGAAGAAAGAGCAAGAGCTTGTTATTTCTTACAAGTCCAAGTAATAGGTCCGAAACCAAGGCTAATGTAGTGAACCCGTTCGCTTTAGACTACACACATCCAAAATATTTGGTATTGAATAACGAAACCCATATGGACAAGTAATATATTAAATAAAATGTATATGAGAATGAATAGTATGAGATATGTTTACACTTGAGAATGAGGGCCATATATATACCCACGCAGGGGTGCCCTTTCATTAATAGACACATCCTTTAGATAAGACACGATTTTCATTATGATGTATTAATTATTATTATTTATTTATATCTATTTCTATATATTTGTGTTCATAACATTGCCTTCCCCTTTGAAATGCTTTGTCCTCAAAGCGTAGTGATGGAAGGGTTGGGCGTCTTTTTCTTTGGCTTTTAATGTTGTCGCATCATTCTTTGTTCTTGGAGCTGTTGTAGTTGATGATACGAGAAAATATGAACTGTTGAGTGTTGAGCAAAATTTTCGAACTGTAAAACGATCCCACCATCCTAAAATTCAATCTTTTGCGGAACATTGCACTACCATGATAAATTGTTTTCATGAGATTTAATTGCGTTGGTATCGATATTTTTTGGACGACAGATTAATTGTTTTCCTTTTGAATGATGTTGATACTTTGATTGGTTAGAGTGTCTGCTCTTGTGATTGGGATGTTGATAAGATGTTTTTGTCGCATAACTGTCCCTTATCGTGCTTGTAGCATTTTCTCGATTTACCTTCAGAGTTTTATTTTCTTCATGCAATGATGCTGTTTTGTAGGTTTTGATTATGATTCTTTAGGTGCGAGAGTTATTCATTTTTTGATCTATCAACGATTTTAATTTCTAGATTGTTAAGTCTCCCACCTTTTAACTTCCTAATTTTTTCCAGCAACTTTTGATTAAGGCTCTTCAAGTGAGAATTTTCTCATCTTTTGTTGATAGGTTCTTCTTGTATTCTTTCTCGATATCTTCCTTTTCTTGTTCTAATCTTTGATTACTCTGCTTCGTAGCCTTAGACTTCTTGACTTGTGCAAGTAATTTCTGACTGTGATCTTTTGAGCGAGAAATTTCTTGGTCCTTTTCCATTACTTCTTTGTCAAACATGTCCTCGAGCTCGTTATATTTCTGTTGTGATGTCTTCTTGTTTTGCTGAAGTTTGGCTATTTTGTCTTCTAATTTTTTAATATGTCAGTCTTCTTGATCTTTCAATTGCAATTTTTCGGTACATTGGATGGTGGCGTCTTGTAGGAGCGATATCTGGTGCTAGACTTGCTAGTTGGATTTCGTTTCCTTGGATTCTTGAGCTACTTGTTCCTCCTTGTCAATGTCACATTCTTGTTTGAAATAACTGTCCTTATCTTGACAAATCTTTATCTCCTCAAGTCTCGTCATAATTCTTTCTACTTGTTTCTGGAACTTCATATTATTTATTCCCGTTGGTTTTAGTTGTGTGGAACTTTGATATTCGACAAGAGTAAAAGCTCTGTAACAGTTTGAGCAAATGACATTTTGATTTTTGAATGATTTTGGACATGTAAACTCCTTTGCACAAAAAGGAGATTTTGATAAAAATGTAGAATTCCGCGTGGAATTCATAATTTCCAACTTTTGTATAATTAGTGAATGCGAGGGTCCCACAAATTAATGTGTTTTGATGATTTTCTTCTTAAACCCTTAAATTGAACTTCTTCCTTCTAACTCTCATCAATTATCGGTTCTCCTCTTTAATAATAAAACTATTTGACTTTAATTATAACTCTTAAATTTTTCACTTCGTGTGATTTCAATATATATATGTCAATGTTGCACTTATCGTTATTGAGAATTTATCATTAGGGGTCCATAATTGAAATTATTGGCAATATCGGGGAAAATATCAGAAATTATCGTGAAACTTTAAAAATACAAAAATAATCATTTTATTTCAATCTTTTAAATTTCTAAAGCAACATCAACATCAAACAAACACATTGTCACATAAATATGAGAATAAAATTGCAATATAAGATGTATAAGATGTCAAGTGGTCCATCAAACATCGATACTGAAATATGATATCTATCCTGAGTCATAACTGACAGGATAATACAAAATAACATCAAAACAAAAATAAATGTATCTCATGAGATGATCATCATGAGGCATCTAGATACTCAGACTCGGATTGACTCAGACCGATTTGATTTCAATGGTTCAATTTACTAAAAAATACATAAAATATTTAAATTTTGATGAAAAAATTATATTTTAAAGATTTCAAACCATGACTCCAAAAAATTATTGAAATTTTGAAAGAAAGCATTATGAATGAATGAGCAAGAACATTTAAATGACAAGTAATGTTCCACCATCGCTTATATTAGGATCCTCATCATTAGTATCACCCTTTGCATCTTGTCTAACCTTTGCCTCTACCTCGATCCTCTAGGGACATCAGTCAACACCACCCTATTTTGATGAAACTACCTAATCCAAGCTTTGTAATATGGTAGAAAAAGTTTAACATGCTTAATCAATGATTTTGGTTTGAGTGAAGGGTACATTTTTGCTAAGGCCATGACAAAAGAGTTAAACAATCAATACCACCAACATCAAGGTACATAACGGGCTTGGTTCTCTTGATTAAATGCCAATTCCATACCCTCATACGTGATAGAATCCAACGAAAATGTTGCAATCCTACCAATTCTGAAATCCTGAAAACTCCAATTCTGTTGAATTTTGAATAGGATAAGAAATTCTACTTTCTCCATATGAAGTCCAATGAGGTTGGAACTACTCTCAAACACCTTGAAACAATTAATGGTAATGTTAAAAATTTAAGTAAAAGGATAAAAAGGAAAGATAAAGTAAAGATAAT
>JASDQU010683248.1:7125-22117 GCA_032191745.1 Picea mariana
GTGAGGCAAGCTGGGAGCTAGAGAGTTCTAGTTTTTTTTCTGCATGGCCCCTTTGCGGCTTGGGGGGCTAAGGGGGAAGAAGAGTACCCCTAGTGTTGGCTGGGAGGTATCGTTGAGATATCAACAATTATCAAGTGGAATCGAGGATAAGCGCAAGTTAAGTCAAATAACTCCAGCAACCAGCTACCTCGACATCAACATCCTTATTGGTTACAGTATATGATTAGTTGATTCTTCATTTTGTTAAATATTAAACTATATGAATTTATTTTTCCATCTCCTGGGACCATTACTTAATTGATTTATTTTTTCTCCCTGGAAAACCCATGCTCTGAAATTTAAATGGATTGGTCATTTGTTTATTCTAATCTATTTTCTCCCTAGCAAAACCTAAGCTCTGAATTTAAATGAAATGGTCTACGTTGTATCATAAAACTGTGTAGGTAAGATAATATTTTGGTATGTGTTGAATTTACTTCTTTTTACACAATGTTTTAGTTCCCATAAAACTTAGTAATTCTTACCTTCTTTACACAACGAATTTTCACTTCCTTGGCTCAACGATTTTCACTTTATTTACACAACGAATTTGTCTTCATTGCTCAACAATTCTTACCTTCTTATACTCAGTGATTGCCTCTGAGTGCACTCTGCGATTTATACTGGTGTGTAACCAGAATAGATTCAGATTCTCTCTTTTAACCCTTGCCATAGCGTTTATTTACCGAGCGATTTTCCTCTGGGTGCATTTATGTGTTTTTATTGATGTGAAAACTGATGTGCATTTCCATTGATGTGCAAACTGATGTGCATTTTTATTGATGGGTGTTTTTATTGATGTGCAAATTGATATGTGTTTTTATTGATGTGCAAACTGATGTTATTATTGATGAACAACTAAGATATGTTTTTATTGATTTTCATTTTTATTGATGTGTAATTTTATGTGTGTTTTTATTGATGTGCATTTATTTTTCTTATCTCAACAATTTTACCCTTTTTACTCAGCATTTCTATACTCAAAATTTGTAAATTTAGGCTCATATTTATGCTCTGAATATTACACTCAAAATTGCTAATTTTATGCTCAGACTGATGCTCAGATTCTCAAACTCATAATTGATAAATTATGCTTGGCATTGTACTCAACGATTTCATCCTCTTATTACTCAGCGAATTATTCTTTATGTTAGCGATTTCTTACATATATTTCCTCTCCACGTATTTCCATAGAATTTCACCCAACTACCTTTTTCTGATTTATATTCAGAGTGGAATTAATGTCTCTGCGCCTTCCCTTGCCATCTCTGCGGTCCATCTTCAAGACTCTACATTTTACTCAACAAACTTACCATTTATTACTCAGCGTTTTCCTGATATTAATCATCGATTTTTCCTCTTATTTCGCATCAAATTTACCTTGTTACTCAATGATTTTACCTTTTATAGACATCTGAAATGTATTCCATGCTTTTACGTTTATAAGGGAATCTATTATGAACACCAGGTTTTTAACTTTCTGAATGAATGCTTCTTAAGAATGTTTGTTACAATTGTTATTCGCTCTCTAAATAGAGACATTTACAGGACATATAATTTACATTTTTATTTTGTTTATTTTCCCTCCACTTTTTTTTATTTGTTTGTTAATTGGTTCGGACCTTCTTGGCATCGGGATTAACCTTTGGCTTGAGAAACCGTGACTCAGGGGCATCTAAGCCGTCAAAATCACCCGGGGATCGCACCCGGCTTGAGCCACACCAACCCTTAATATGGTTGGATTTTTTGTCCCTGCAGGTTTCGAACCGGTGACTTTTCAACATAGAGTGGCTTAACAACACACTCTGTCACCGACTGTCCTATTTTCACTTCACTTAAATACATGAGTTTTATTCTAATTTAATCCATACGCTTACGTTCTCATTTTTTTCCCTACGTGTCTTGAGAAGGGACCCTTAGAAATCAATGTGAATTCATTTATGAGTTTAGATGATTAATAACCTTAATTAATTCATGGTGCTCCATTAATTGAATTTCCTCAAAGTTCATTTTAGGATAGAGTTGAATTTTTGCAAGTCACTATTGAGCAAGGATGATTTTAAGGATGAAAATTTATTTTAAAATGTAGAAACCTTGGCGAATCTTACTAATCCTTCATATGTGAACTATAAATGTTTGACAATCTTTTTGTAAAAATATTCAAATTTCTAAGCATTTTATATAGTTTTTATAAATTTTTGGCGATTTTTAAGGGAAAATAATTTTATCCTATAGAATTTGGGCGAATCATTTTTAAAATAGCGAATCTCATTTTTGGAAAAACCATGGAAAATTAGCCCATGAGCGAAATTTAGCCCCTAAAATTATCAATGCTATTGAGATACGATTGTCAAACTTGTCTCAGATACTTAGATTCTCCTTGATGTATTTATACTACTCTTAATTGGGATTCACATATAAAAATAAATAAAAAACATTATGTTGGGTCATATTTGTATATAACTAAATTCTTTGGAATCGACTATCTTGTGATTTCCAAGACGTATTAAGAGATTACCATAAGATAAAATGTAAGAAGGTTTAGGGTATTGACTAAGAAGTTAGTAGTTTTGGAAACTAAAAGTCTAGGCATGTTTTAGTAGTGGGAATTTCTAATTTGTTGCCTCATTAATTTAGATAGGGTCTTTCTTTTACCCTTGTATGACATGATGTCATTCCCCTTAATGTTTTGGCAACAAGGAGTGGTTGAATGTTTTGGTTCAATAATTTTTGTAGAGATGTTAATTAGAAAATTATAGAATGTATTCTATTTAATTGTTACAAGGATTGTAATTGTGCACCTGTGGTTTTTTGAATCCTTAAGAATTAATTCCTTCCTCAACCTTGCACTTAGTATCACTGGAAGGATTGATTAAGAAAGGTACTTTGAGTCTCTTGTGCCTTATAATAATGTGGATGCCGGATTGATTGATTGAGTCATTAGACTCCTTGCGCACACTGAAAATATAATGTAATGTATGATTGCTTAGATATTAGTCTTATTGCGCAAATGGATTTTAATGTAATAAATGATGGTTTTATATATTAGACTTATTGCGCACAATGAAATGATGATGTAATGAAAGATGTTTAGATTTTATACTTCTTTTGCGAACAAAATTTAATGTGACAGATGATTGCATTTATGCTAATGGTTAAGTGGTTATAATGTGTGGCTTTATGGACTAATGCTGATGCATAAATGTTTATGCTTTTGATTACTAGCATGCATTACAATAACGGTGATGTGTGATTAGTTTAGTAATAAAATTTAATTGCGCACCTTAATTTAAGTGGGCATGTGATTGCTTCATAATTATTCTCTTGCACCTTTGAATTTAATGTGGATTAATCTTGTGTCATGAATTTATGTCGACATATGACTGTTTTAGTAACCAGTTTTCTCTTGCACCATTAATTAAGTTGACATGTGATTTTTGTAGAGTTTGTTTACTCTCGCGCGCAACGAATATTTAAATGTTGATGTATGATGATAAAGATGATGATTACCCTTGTGCCTTGATTAATTGATGATTAGTATTGAATGATTGATCTAGTTGATGTGGACTTGATTGTTGGTGGGATGTAGACACCTCCTTATTTCTCAGAATAGTCTCCAGCCCTGAAACTTTGAATGGTTAAAATCAATTGGATCCTAGGCTTGAGCATTTCTTATGTGTCCTGGAGGTCCTAACCTTGCAGGGTAGGCTGGGAGGGTAGTCATTTTATATTCATTAGCTTATTGATCATTGTTGTAAATTGTTTCGAGATGATTATGATGTGCTAAGAGATGGTGATATTTATGTTTATGTGTCCCTATCCTTTTGTTGACGTGTTGAATGTTGGACACACCGACTACACTAAGAGGGGGGGTGAACAGTGTAGGACTCTTTTTCCCAAAATTTCCCTTTCATAAAACTCATTAGTTAGCAATCACCATTTAATCATTACTTATTTTTGTCATTTGTAATTAGTTAAATGTGAACATATCTCAGCAATATATCATCAACAAATCATCACCACAAGGAACACAATATCTATGTACAATTTTCTTTTTATTATGGGCTATAGTCCTTGGGTTATCAACAACAACTGAATAGAGTACAACTCTACAAGAGCACCAGCTCTATAATGCAAGACTCAGCTTACACCTTCAGCACCAACTGAGATGAGGCAAGAATCCTCAAAAGATATCAATATGTCAACAGGTACATGACCTGTCAGTAGTTCATCACGCGTATTTGCATGCCCTACCAGTAGTACAACTCATGTATGTACGCGGCCAGTCTGTACTACAGCCTGTGTATCACTTCTGAGCACTTAGGGTTTTCTTTTCATCACACACTCATATTCTCTACAACCTTCAATCGCATTATCTAATGTCTCTCACTGTCCAATCTCACCCATAATCAGTCACAACACATCCAAGCTCTCCAACAACTTACTCATGCTCCTCAACAATACAATATGAATGCTACTCAATCATGTATAAGAAATCAACATATTATAACAATCATATCAACACTAAATCATAAGAGTGTTTCTCACTCCATCAACCAACACAAACCACATCACAACATCCATACCAAGAATTCCTTAAGAATTCACCACACAACAAGCAAGAGTATCCATCAAGTCAACAATGTAACCATACCAGAGTTTCTATGGCAGATCTGAACCCATAGAATGCAGATCTGGAAATTGCTTTAGTCTTCAAGAGCCTAGCACCAACTCACACATAAGTCTACATGACTTCATCCACTGTAAGTGCCCTATCCTCATTCATCCCGTGTATGTACGTGCCCTGGCTCATTACAGCCCGTGTATGTACACTCCATGGCTCATTACAGCCCATGTTACCTCAGAAAATAGGGTTTCTGAACTTTCGAGACTTTTGTCGTCATGCTCTCAGATTTTCCAAAAATTTGATGCATCCATGAGATATTCCATACATTCTCTCTCTCGTAATGGATATTCAATACATGCTCAAGAGATGCGCTAGAGATACAAAAGAGATACACAAAATATGCAAGTGATACTTTTCACAAGAGACCCTTGCCTCTTATTTATACTTTCCAAGTAGCTTCCTTAGAAGCATCTTCTAGGTCACATAACCCACTTTTAGGTCACTTAACCCATTTCTAGGTCACTTAACCTATTTTCCACATTTTTAGGGTTAGCCACTTTCCATAATTAGAAAGTTCTCCAATTTAAATATTCCTCCTTGACTTTGTCACCTTACTTTATTATTTAAATAATCCTCCTTGACTTTGTCACATCACTTTATCATTTAAATAATGATTTCTTCTTTTCAAGCACTTTGACTTCTTTGACCTCTTGGGGCTTCAAGCCTACATATGAGGGTCCTTCATCTTCCTAGAGCCATAAATTTCAAACCATGAGGAGTTATGTGACATTCCACATACCACCGGAAATTTCATGACAAGCACTATCCATCTATGATAGTTTCATTAACAAGTTCACTAATCTTCATCTCATTATTCTACAAACAAGTATGGTTTCTCCAACCATACTTCTAGGATAACTCAACCGTAAAGCGTCTTCCTATGAGGGCTTTCACCATAAGGGGACCACTTTGGAGTTCATCCATTTGTGCACCTTATCAACCATGATAAGACAATAATGAGTCATCTTTACATCAAACCAACTATGCATCATATATCAAAGAANATCTTTGCATCATGTATCAATGACAACTCATTGATCCATATTCATCTATGTATCATCATATGACTATGATTCCACTTGACATCAATCCATTTTCATCAAGGACAATACATATTATACTATGACAAGACATCGATCAATGAATCCTTTGGCATTAATCAATCCCTTGACATCAATTAATCACTTGACATCAATCCTTTGACATCAATCAACAAACCTTTGGCATCAATGACAACATGATCCAACATTGAATGTGTCATTATTGATTTCAATGATGAGTAGTTGATAATGATTTTACTTATGATGTCATTGATTTTGCGTTGCTATGATTTATATTTTTTATGTTAATTTCCTAATGTAGAAAAAAAAAAACATTTTTACCTGTTAAGCTTCGCTTTCCTAGTCGTAACGAAGTGTCATTACACATCAAATGATTTTTAAATGAACTGTTTTATTTCTCTTTCTTAATAAAATGTAATAATCTACATGCTCAATAAATCAATCAACTATGCATTTTAATTTTTCGTATAAATTAATTAAAATGCACATGTTAAATCAAACATATTTTTTCATGATTAACCAAATAAATTTTCATGTGTACTCAACACTCATAACTTATAATCAATACCAAGGGTGTCATTCTTCTCCATGCTCTTCAATATTTTATTTTCAATAAGTACCAAGGGTTCCATACTCACGTGTGTCCTTCAAGCATCCAACTTTCTTGGTGGGGGAAATAGTGCAAATGTTGATACCTTGTTAACTCAATCTTTGTTTCCCTTTTTGATAGACTAATAGTCATTAAGGAATAAGGATACCACTTTATTTTTTACCCTTCAGCTATACCTGGTGAGTGACCAAATCCACAACCTATCCTCATGGAATTGTGCAACCTCTAACTGAAAGCATCACAAGATTTTCAACCTTGGCCACAAAAAATGAGTTATAATAGGGGGGAACAAGAATGTTGTTCCTACTCTCCTGATGATACCATGTATGCTTCCATACAACCCCATTTATCCATTTGTGGACTAATCAACTAGCATATTCCTTAATTCCACACACACTTAATTCAACACAACAAGCATATTCACAAATTAAATTATATCATAAATCACATAACATATCCTAACTCAATTTGGAGTTTATAAATGTTGACATAATCTCACATCAATTTATATCTATCACTTCCTTGTCACACTAGGAAAATCATCAGTGTCATATGAAAATAATTGCACCCTAAATATATCTATTTCAATATATCATAACCATATTGTTAAGGGTGATGGATTCCTAGTACTCAACAACAGGGATTAAACCTAAGGAGTAGACCCAATTAGACTCTTCCTTGCTTGACATGGAATAATCCTTTGGGTTAATGCTTCAACAATCATTCGATGGACTTTAAGAGATGTTTAGTTTCGTTCTTTTTATTTTCTTTTAGGATTTTTTATGTTTGATTATTATCTACTGTGGAAGAGAAATTATCTAAAAAATATGGAGAAGTATGTGTTGAGGATAACCTATTAGCATAGTGAATAAGAAATGTTTGGGGTTTTAGGTTCATACATAAACAATTCTTCTATAAACATATTATTCTAGAGATATTCTCCATGAAACAATTAACTAATTATACCATCATAAAAGGATAAATTTATAATAACAGGATACCCAAAAATAATTCCACAAAATCCCATATCAAAGAGAAAGAAAAATAATCAATAAATAAAAACAAGTTCTTTCACCGAAAGTATCCAACAATTCATTCAAAAAAATGATAACTTAACAATATCAAAATTCTTACAAGATGTCTGTAACATTTACACAATTGTAGAATAGTCCATGAGGATGAGTAAACACACACATATTTGGTAAAATGTGTTGGCTCATTCCAAGCTTATGAATTAATCTTAAAAAATAGTTCTCATCTAAAGTCAGGGATGATTTTAGGGGCTAAATTTCGTTAATGGGCTAATTTTCCATGGTTTTTCCAAAAAAGAGATTCGCTATTTTAAAAATTATTCGCCCAAATTATATAGGATAAAATTATTTTACCTTAAAAATCGCCAAAATTTTATAAAAAATATATAAAATCCTTAGAAATTTGAATATTTTTACAAAAATATCACCAAACATTTATAGTTGGCATATGAAGGATTAGTAAGATTCGCCAAGGTTTCTACATTTTAAAATATATTTCCATCCTTAAAATCATCCCTATCTAAAGTAATTAAAAAAAAAATTGCAATCCATCAACCCTTTTTCTTTGGTTGATCCCTCTATTTATTAAACCTTTCTTTCTAAACATAGTAAATTCTACTTCATACAAAATTGAAATTTCTAAAAGAAACTCACATGTTAAGAATACTTGTATGAACTAGGTAACTCGACAATTGCATGCTCACCATCATAGGCCACCCAATGAGAAAACAAATCCTCACATGTATGCATGTATGGGAACTAGTGTTGATCCATTGGAAAACTAAGAGTTTTTGTCATCTCTCTAAACTGTGTTGATTTTACCAGTTCAACCCAACACCTGACAATTATCTCAAAATAAAATCACTTTAACTACTAAAAGCATAGTTGAGTAATCAACTAAACATGCAGCAAAAGCACAAATAAGGAAACCAAAAATATCACACATAGACACCAATATTTTTGGGTAAACTTCCCCTGGAAAAACCTCAGAGGGAAAAATAGTACTCAAATGATTTTATTTTTTTCAAATCAAAGCTCCCATAATAGGGATAATGTTGTACTAAGAGAAATACAACTACAGACAAACCCGACACAACCTTCTATGTCATACGACCCTTGAACAACACATGTTTCAAGGTGTACATGACTTCCCCTTGTCACGCCCATTTATACATGCATGTCTCCATCTGTGCTTGCATACATATTTGGAAATATTGTACGACAACTTTCATACAATGCTACGCTTTCCCTTGGCTTATATAAGCTAAAACCCACCTATGGATGCCCATGTTATCTCTTCTCCTTGACCCGTATGATCTCTAGATGGAATTGCTTCTCCATCTATCCAAGATATTGAATCACAGTCCTTCATGTTCCATCCCTCTTTGCATCAACACTTGGACGAAATCTCTTCACCCAATCAGTGAGATCTCCTCACTCTTGTGTAAGAAAAGTCCTTCTTTTCTTATACACTCTCATCTAACTCCACACTAGAAAAATTCCTTCTTTGTTATCTTTATACAAAAGTCCCACCTTGGTCTCTCACCAAAAGTCCAACCTTGATCTCTCATCAAGGTTCATGATCTTGGAATCTCACCAAAGATCTCGATCTTGGCATCACACCAAAGATGTCTTCTCCTTCACCCTAACCTTTCTTTTATAAGAATGAGTTATAACTTAACCCTAATCTCCAAAGTGATAGCCGGTTGATATTGCTTCTCACCTTACTTAAGATCGATGGCTAATATTACATGCTAACTACTTTTAGCATTTCCTTAAATAACTCAATTCACTAATAAAAGAACTTTACTTTAATTAATTAATTTTAACAAAATTAAACTCAAGGATAGAAGGATTTAGATGATTTCCATGTGCTAGATATCAAGTCTATGTGGAAGTACAAGTTTGATGCTACATGCATCAAAAAACTACTACATGTATTTCCCTATCCTCATAATCAACCGCTCCAGTATATCAACTATCTTGACTTTGGTGACCAAATACTTCTTCATGTGGCCACATTCCATTATAGTGATTCATGTGATGTCCTCGTCATATTTCTGATCACTTTCCTAGAACTTGGACATTACCTCCTCCAAATCCCAAAAGTCATCCAATGACCCAAAGTTGGATATTTGTCATGGCCTTATTTATATTTTCCCACAATTTGAGGCAAAATTACCATTGTTATTTCAATCTGATTTTCAACTTGATGGCTAAACACACCTAGTAATACACAGCTCCATGTGTTCTTTCTATATTATAATCTATTAGAATTTTGATGTTGCAATCTTCCTCACATCTACTTTTTTGAATTTCTTTGATATATTCGATTTGATCCATGGATCTGGCTCCATTTTTTATCCACTTGATAATTTCCTTATATTATACACAACATAATAAGGTTCCCTCTTGGTAATTTGCAACCCTTTTTAGAAATGTATCCCTTAGTAACTTATATTTGTTATGCTCCTCTAAAATATCTTCATTTAGGATTAATACATCTTCATTGGTGTCTTTATAGTATTGTACTTGATGCCTTAGATATTCCAATTCTCTTCTCATTTATTTAACTTCCCTTTCCTCTGCTTTGGCCTTATCTATATTATCTTGCAATATGGCTAGTCCTACCCATATCAATTCACTGACTCTGACCTTTTTGGTATCAAACAATTTTTCTTCCAATGTCAATAGCTTAACACTATTAACTATCATATTCTTCTTCATTTGAATTCTTATGATAATGGATTACCTCTTTTTTTCATAGGCAATGGACTCTACATCATAAATCTCATCCAATGGTTCCATAATTGGTTTATCTCCCTAGGAAAATATGTTTTCTAGACTATCCGGGGTATGAAAATGTTCCATGACTGGTGCCTTGCCTTTCTCTACTATCTTTTCTTGTTTTTCAATTGTTTCTACCCTTGTGTCTACTACCTAATATTTTCCTAGTAGATCATGTTCCCTTTCTACTATTGGAATTGTATGTTGTTGGTCCTTGACTAGTGCCTAATCTATGGAAGGAATACCATTCTCCTCAGCTAGGGTTTGAACAAGGATTTGTGTCTCACCAACTGATTTAGATTCAGGATCCTCTAGTTCCTTCTTAGGATTAGGTATTTTGCTAGCCTCTTCATTCTTTTCAAGCTCATGTGTTGTGTCAGTTAGTTCTTGTTTCTCAATGGTCTCAATTTAGTGAGCTCTTGAGTTTATTCTTTTGTAGGTTCATGGGAAACTTCTCTAGTTGGTTCTTGAGTTACTCCTTCAATATTTGGATCTTGATATGATTTTCCAATAACATCATAAACTTTGTTCTCTATTGGAGTTTTAATATTTATTACCTCATAATCCCTTTCTTGTGTTAAATATATTATATCTTTAGGAGGGACTTTAGTAGAATGAGAGTATGTCAGTTGATCAATAGGTTTCTCTCTGGGCTATTGTGATTTCTCCATCTCCTTTACTTTATCTTCCTCTTCCTACTTTCTATTCAAGTGTTATTCCTTCTTCTCCTCTTCCTACTTCTTTAGTAATTATTTTTCTCTTTCTTCCTCTTTTTTTTTTTAGTAATTCATATACTTTCTTTTCTTCTTCCTATCTCTTTAACAATTCTTCTGTTGCCTAGTAATCTTTCTCTATTCCTTTCTTATCTTTCTCTTCTTGTTATTTGTTTCATTCTTATTCTAAACTCTTTATTCTTTGTTTTTACTCGGATTTTATCCTTCTTTAATTAAGTTTTTCTTGAGTAACTTCTTCTTGTTGTTTCTTATGCAACTCTTCCTCAGTATTTCATTGAAGTTCATGTTCTTGTTCTTTCCTATTCTAATCTTATTCAATGGCTTGGCGCTCGGTCTCTTCCTTCAACTAAATTTCTTCATCTCTCCTAGATTATTCTGCCTCTCTTTCAGTTGCAAACCCTTGATTAAACCCTCCATTTATTGGTCCAGAGAAAGGGTTTTGAAGATTTTGATATCAAGAGTAGCTTTTCTCTCCAAAATGTGAGTCCAATTTTTTTCATCTTTTGTAAATGCTTCATCTTCCCATTTTTCATGGGCATAAGCCCAATGGTAAATGACCTTCTCAACGTTATTTTGTTCCAAACCTTACGGGTCATGTCTTCTGAATTTTTCCGGATCAAATGTGTATTCCACATGACTCAAACCCTCATGCCTACCATGTGGGGTGTCCTTAACAAGATAATACCAAAGTTGGAAACCATAGGGAATGGAAACTCTCTTCTTATATTTAATTGGAGAGGCATTTAAACCTTGAAGAATGGTCTAGTATAAAATTTCGCCTAACACAACCTTGTTAGGGACATATGTGAGAAAATGTGAGGGAGTCCAATTGCTCCGAAAATTATGATATAAGTATGTTTTTCTTCAATATACCAGTTTTCAACATGTGAGAAAATATTCTTCACTTTTTTTGACAACCTTGGACATTCTTGGTGGAATATTATGAAATATATATGGGCCAAAAATAGGTCACATATCATAGAATAATATTTCTTGTACTTATTTTCCCACAACATGCTGAAATACACATGAATAGGGGGTTCCAAAATATCCTAGCTAAGATTCATACCAGAGAAAATGTTTCAGGAACACATAACATCTAATAAGTAAGAATCCATGTAGAATGAAGGCACTCCACCTAGCAAAGGGTTTTGATCTTGCTCAAATCTTCCTTCAATATGCTTGGTAATGATGGCACCCCAATTAAACATTTTTTTGGTAGTGGTCACTATGTATGCTAACGATGTCCATGCCTCAGTGAACCGTGAGCAATCATTTTCCTGATACAACTGGAAAATCATGATCATAACATATGTATAAGTTCATCGCAAACCCATCATAGTGTACCACCCTACAAATCGATTGAAGAATTTCTTACCCTCCTTCCACCAACTGGCCATTATCTTGAATACATCATGCTATCTATGAAATGTTGTTACAAAATTCATGTTGAGTAACATGTTTGGTTTAGGAATCTTGTAATACTTACTAATTTACAAAGGAAGAAATGTGCCTATACATTGCCCTTGTTCATCATTTATCATACAATTCTTACTATCATCATCACTAATAATCCATTCCAATGCTTCAATGCAAGGAAAAAATGGAGCCCTTGTTGCAACCATATGTAACCAAGAACAATGCACATTTTAGAAAACCATGTCATTTGTTGCTCTAATATCTGAGTCACTGTATGGTGTTGACTCGAGGTAATATTTATCCCTAATCTTAATGAATAATTCATTACATGTGTGCAGGAGAACCATTGTTCCAGTGGTCAACTTAGTATCTCAATATAATGGTGGCTACGCGAATAAATTTTTCAAAGGTTCCCTAACCACCGGCTCTACATTCTTTGGTGGATCTATTTCTTCTATCAATACTAGAGTAGGCACTTCCCCAAGCTCTCTCCTTTTTCCTTTCGATGTTTTCATAGACTACTAGGTGGTGGTTCTTCTTGACGACATTTTTCCTATTGAATAAACCAATCATTTCTATATTGTGTTATGGAAATTATCCATTGCTTTGAGTCTCAATTTAAAATGAAAGACGAATGATAAAGCACTATGTGCAAACCTATTTAAAGAAGTATTTTAACACAATATAATTTAGAGAATACTTACCAGAATTGAGGATGCAAAAGACTTTTAAAAACCTTATTGTTATTTTCATGATTCAACTCTCAAATTGATCAATTATTTTCAAAGAACAATTATTCTATGTACCAAATTCTCGAACATTTGATTGAAAATGAAATAAACAACAACCCGGGCTTAGATTTAAAGGAAATGTGACCAAATCCATAATAAAATCACAATCATTTAAATATGATCCTATAGATATGTTGGTTTAAATGTTACCATTAACTTCTATATTTGTATTTAAACTATCTTTGATGACCAACAATGGGTACTTATGTCACTTTTTATTTCTATCGATGCTTTCAAAAATCATTTCATTTGGCATGTTTTTCTATGCTTATCAGAGATCAAAAGTTGAGTGTATCGGTGGTTAAAAAAATTATTTTTTTGCACCTTTTTATGAACCCCCCAAAGAATATTTTGGGAGTATTATGCCAGTCTCATCGAAGTGCTTTGATTTTCTTATCGTATTTCTGAGAAAACATCTTAACATCCTCTACATTAATTTACTAACCTTTCTTAGTGAACATCTAAAAAGAATATTCCTTCAAATATTCTTTTGAAGTTTCATAAAAAGTGTTCGGGAAACCTTATTGTTCACCATTGATTTGACCATCGATGTGCTTTGTATGTTTATCAAGAGTTCGTGAGAAAGTGTATTGAAGGTTTTAGAAATCTTTTTTTCATACCTTTTTACCAACCCTCGATCACATATTTGAGGAATATTCTTTTGATTTTATTGGATTTTAGTGCGATTGTTGTTTTTCAAAAACTTGATTGTGATTACTTTCCCTCCAACCCCCGATAAACCTATTGATATCTTGGGAAGAAGTGTGTGTCGACATCAGCACTTAAAAAATGATTTCCATAGGGTTTTTTGTGATTGTCGTTAAGCCTATTGGTACTTCAAGAAATAGTTTTTTTTTTCATTTTCTTATATATTTTATTTTTATTTCCTTTTTTAAATGCATATTTTTTGGCTTTTTAGGCACACATATACATTATTATTTTAATAAAAAACATGAAATAATAAAAAAGATCAAAAAATATGGAGAACAAAACCTATAAAAATGAAAGTGGTACCCAAAAATACAAAAACAAATAGGGTGTGTTGTGTACTCAACAAATGGAGATTCACTTGGTGAAACCAAAATCTCTGATTATACCTTCGAAGAAAAACATATTAATTTTAGGTGAACAAACTTAGAATATAAAACATAACTCAATAATTACACACACACATATATGACATATATGTGTAGTCTCTAAGTAGCCTTATTATCCTTCGAGTGTTGCTCCACTACCAACAAGAATCCATAGCCTTGATAGAGTCACCCCAATATCACAAACCTTGTTTCGCTGCCAATGAGCATCCATAGCCTCGATGGATATGTATACATTCATTTCTTGACACAATAAGTTCCTTTTGATTTCTTTTCCTTCTTCACCTCTTCTTTTATTTTTCTCTTTTCAATATCCAATACTGTCATTCGTGAGATGAAGAGTTCTCGTGGAATGAAAATTGAGTCTATGAGGATGATATCTATGGACGAAGGAAGTAAAATAAATACTTAGGATTTGAGGTTCTTCCATTCTAAAAATAACATGGTGTTCATAAATTTATCCTCAATGCATAGGTCATACTTTTCTTCATTCCTTAGTCTTGTCTCTCGTACATTCCTAACCACAGGTAAAGCGATATGATTTCCCCAAATCATATATATATCGAATAGATGAGAGATGTTATCTAAGATTTTTCAGTCATGCTTCATCAAAATTTGAATACTAAACATTATTATCAAAAACCCAAGACATATAGATTTATGCAGAGAAAAATGTGTTGATAAAATAGAGAAACCAAACAAAAAGAGCATAAAATGCAAGAAATAATTAAAAAAAAAC
>JASDQU010683248.1:31891-44754 GCA_032191745.1 Picea mariana
AGGTGGAATTGCTGCAAGTATGTGGACCACTTTTGATGGTGATCATTCTGCAATTTTCCTTATGCCTGCATGAACTACAGTGGCTTATGATCAGTGTGGATGATTGTCTCCTTCCCAAGAATGTAATGTCTCCACTGGTGGCAGGCTTGCACAATGGAGTACATTTCTTTTTCGTAAGTAGGGTACTTACAGACAACATCTAATAATGTCTCACTATGATAGGCCACGGGGTGGCCATTCTGAGTGAGAACAACGCCCACCGCATAGTCTGAAGCATATGTCTCAATCTCAAAGGGTTGTTGCAGGTCTGGTAGTGAAAGTACTGGGGCTGAGCACAAGCGCTACTTCAAATCGTCAAACGCTTTTTGTTGGGACCGGCCCCACAAATATTTCTCCTTACCACCACCCCTAGTTATTTGGCTAAGGGCCCATGCGATATAGGAGAATCCCAACACGAACCTACGGTAGAAATTGGCAAGGCCCAAGAAGCTTCGAAGCTCAGTGAGTGTGGTTGGGGCTGGCCAGTCATGGGTGACCTGGATCTTGGTTGGATCCACATGTATGCCATGCTGATCAATTATGTGGCCAAGGTAATGGACCTTGTCCATGCCGAAGGAGCATTTTTCCAAGTTGGCATATAGCTTGTGCTGCCGCTGGGTGTGAAAAATGTGTTGAATATGCTGCAAGTGTTGGGCCTAAGTCTTGATGTAAATGAGAATGTCATCCAGATGCACCACTACAAAATTATTGGTGAAGGGTCGCAGGATATTGTCCATCATCCTCATGAAAGTGGCTAGAGAATTTTTCAAACCAAAGGGCATGACCAACCATTCAAAAAGTCCTTCCTTTGACTTGAAGGTGGTTTTCGATACATCTGTATGTTCTATCAGGACCTGGTGGTAGCCAGAATTCAAATTAATCTTACTGAAATATTTGGCCCCCATGAGTTGATCAAGGAGGTCATCGATTCAGAGAATCGGGTATCAGTTTCTGATTGTGATTTTATTCAGAGCTTGGTAATCAATGCAGAGTCACCAGGTTCCAAGTTTCTTATGTACTAGCACGATTTGGCTCCCACAAGGTGATGAGATGGGATGGATGTGACCCTTGTGGAGCAGTTCTTGGATTTGTCACTTGATCTCCTCATTTTCTAATAGAGAGAGGCGATAGACTGATGCATTGCGAAACGATGCATCGGGGGTCAAATCGATGGGGTTCTTGACCTTGCAGTGCAAAGGTACCTCAATAGGTGAGGAGAAGATATCTAATTATTCTTCCACGACCTTGTCTACTTGCTTTTGTTGTGTGGAGAGGTTATTCGCAGAGACCCTGTATGTGGATGTGATATTTCGTTGATTTTGAGAGCGAATCACAAAGAAGACAAACTTCCCCGTCTGAGATATGACCTTCCTTCATTTTTTAGTAGAGATCAAGGAAATAACACTAGGTGGGACTGCCTCCGGTATCCTGTACAATTTCCTGTTCAAAGTAATAATAAAACTATGATTCCTAGACTCATATACAACATGACATTTCCATAAATAAGGTTGGCCCAAAAGAACATCACAAACTTCGAGAGGAGAAACATCACACAATACCTCATCTTTGAAGGGCTTGATGTCGTACGATAGTCAACACTATTGGCTAATGCAGATATCGCTTCCTTGGAGGAGCCATCCAATCGTGTAGGGTTGTGAGTGCGGTGTTGTTGGCAGGGCTGGCCACTTGACAACCTCTGCTGAGATGAGGTTCTTCTGTCTACCACTATCCACGATGAAGTGTAGTAGGGTGCCTTTTACCCACATCTGTGAATGGAAGAGGCGTTCTCCTTCTTCTGGCTCATCTAGTTCACCAGGCTAGAGCTTGGTGGTAGCAACGGGGGTACTGGGTTCCATGTCAATGATCCATATTCCATTTTCTAGTTTTGACTCAGAGTTTGAACCTGCATCTGATTCAGAGGCTTTCACTTTGGCCATGAGTTACTGCTTTGAGCGGTAGTCAGTAGTGTTATGCCAAGGGATCTTATGGAAGTCGCACCACTTCCCGGTATCTTTCTTTGTCTTTTCGGTGTCCTTTTTTTCTTGTGGCTTGGATTGGTTTTCCTGATACTATCCATCTTTTCTCTGTCCTTTTTTCTGTGGGTTTGGGCCTCCCTTTCCTAGCTTTTGTTGTGAGGGGTTCCCAGGCCCAAATTACCGCGTCTTTTGTTTGAGCTTCTACTCGATTTTGACAACATATCGGTAGGTCGCACCCAAGGATGAGATGCCCAAAAATTCCATTTCAGTTTGGATGTATCTATGTAAAGCATCGTGATACTTGAGCACCAGATGTCGCTCTGAATCTTTGATACCCATCTTGGTGCGCAAGGTATGAAAGATATTCGTGAAATCTGGCACTACTTGGTCTCTTTCTTGCCACAGTCTGGTCCATTTGGTATACAAGTCGTCATAACTTCTGAAAGGGTAGTATTGTTCCTTAATAGAATCCCTAAAAGAATCCCAGGTGGCCATGATTGTAAATAATAAGGTTTCCTCTATTTCCTTTTTCTCACTAAAATATTCCCACTAATCTTTGACATGGGGAGCGACTTTGAGGAGTGAAAAAGTAATATTTTCTTTATTCGAAAAGTTATGGACAGAAAAATACCCTTCTAGTAGATTCAACCACTTGTATACAACATCTGTGTCTATATGACCTTCAAATATAGGAATATTGAAGTTTATTTGTACCTTGAATGGGGTGGTGCCTCCACTCGAAGAAGATGCGTCGCCTATTGGGAGTCGTCGAAGGATTTGCGTGAAACTATCCATCATCTCATTTCTTTTTTGCATGAGGGATTCCTCAATCAACATTTTGAAAGGATCTCCTATCCCGTCATATTTATTTTCTCCTACCATGAGAGTTTGCTTGGGTGTGTGAGAGCTTTTTTCCTCGAGAGAAACAAGCTCGAGACCCAACTCTTTGTACTCCGACCTCGTTGGGGACATGCATTAAGACGACAAGGAGCATACCTCTCTGATACCACTGATCTAGATTTTATGAGAAGAATGAAATGACTACATATTATTAGCAAGTGCTTAACACAAAATAACAAAGATACAGTAAAATTGGTTTTTTATTCAATAAGGAAATAAGTTGAAACTATAAAATGCAGTGGAAACAAGCTTGTTGGAATGGTGGCGACTTATCTCTGAGAAGAGATGTGATGGTTGCACTCATTCACAAGAAGATGATTACAATGAGGCTCTAAAGGAATTTTTAAAATAAAAAGGAATGCCAAAAACCCTAGACATCCAAAAACCTAACCCTAGGAGATGAATCGCCAAAAGTCATGTGGGCCCCGTTTGGGTAAGTTAGTACATCAACTTCCTGGGGTCGTAACTTTTTCATACGATCTTCGTTTTAGGCGTATGATATCTCGTTGGAAAGGTATCATCAAGGAGATTCATTTTGGGGGCTCAATCATGCCTTTGGCTATCACTAAGAAAGTCGATCCATAAAAACCTTCATTTAGGCCCTCAAAATGGCCCCGGAAGTTAAAACTGCTAAAAATAGTAAATTGCAAAATTGTCAGAAAATTGTTTTGAGCTAGTTGGAAGAGGTGGGTGACCACCAATATACACCTAGATCAATGATGTGATAAAAATATTCATTAATAACCCAACTATTGTAATTAACCTGACATGCCAAATGCTAAAAGTTGTGTTAGATAATGAAGCACAGGGAGATCCGCTGGAAGAATTGATGGAATAACAAATCCCCACTACCATTTTCCATAATAGAAAATCAATTGAGATTGCACCAGGGAGGTTTTTGAATATTAATGCTAATTTAAATGAGAAACAACAACACAAATTGATTCATATCCTTTCTAAGTATCAACAGTCTTTTACCTGGGAATATTCTGACATGAAGGGCATTGATCTTCAAATCTGCACACATCATATTTATATTGAGAAATATGCCCGAACCATTTGATAGCCCCAAAGAATATTGAATCCTCACCTTAGGGACGTTGTTAAAGAAGAATTACAGAAACTATTGGATGTAGATTTTATATATCCTATTTCAGACAATCGGTGGGTTTCCCCACTAGTGATCGTTCCCAAGAAGAATGGGAAATGGTGAATCTTTGTAGACTACAGATAACTCAAAAAATATACCTAGAAGGACCACTTTCCCCTACCCTTCATCAATCAGGTCCTTCATACTTTAGCAAGGAAGAAGTTTTTCTCCTTCCTAGAGGGTTTTAACGGCTATAATCAGATCCAGGTTGCCCCAGAAGATCAAGATAAAACTACATTCACATATCCCTGTGGTACCTTTGCATACAGAGTATTTTCCTTCAAATTATGTAATGCTCCAACCACATTCTATAGGGCCATTCTAATCAAATTTTCTTATCTGATTAATGAATGGCTTGAAGTTTACATAGACGATTTCACCCCTTATGGCGATGACTTTGATCAAGTTCTAAGCAATCTGGAGATGGTACTGGAATGATGCATCGCTACCAGGTTATGTTTAAGTCATGAAAAATGTCATATGATGATGACTGAAGGTGTGGTAGTAGGGAATTATATTTCTACAGACAGAATTAGGTTAGACCTAGCAAAAGAAGAGGTAATCCTTAATCTTCCTACACCACATACACAAACTAAGGTACGTAGTTTCCTTGGCGCTTCAGGATACTATCGCATATTCATTGAAAATTTTGCAAGAATTGTTGCACCTTTACATGATTTAACTGGTAATGTGGAATTTCAGTGGTCTGATAAGTGTGATGTGGCATTCATAGGACTTAAGAAGATGATTTCGACAACACTGGTGCTGAGATGACCAAACTGTAAAATACCATTCCACATCTCCACATATGCATCGGATATCGCCATAGGCGTTGTCCTTGGACAAGAAGAAGACAAGAAAACTTATGCTATTTATTTTATTAGCAAAAACCTTACTACCGTTGAATTAAATTATACAGTAACAAAAAAGGAATTTTTAGTCGTTATACATGCTATTAATAAATTTCATCACTATATAACAGGTTATCCAGTTATTCTATATATTGATCATTCTTCTATTAAATATTTAGATAATAAAACTATTAGTAATGGACAGGTTACTCGGTGGTTATTACTATTGCAGGAATTCAACACCACCATCAAGGATCGACCCGGAAGAGAGAATGTTGTTGCAGAATTCCTGTCTCGCGTAGCAAAAACATATGACTCTTTGACAGTTGAAGACCAATTTCCAGATGAACCTATGTTTGATGTTCCTACTAAGCCACCTTGGTACGCTGATGTGGCAAATTATCTGGCAGCTGGGAAACTACCGGCACACCTATCATCAAGGGAAAGGAAACTGATCATCCAGCACAGTGCATGATTCACCTAGATTGGTGCATATCTTTTCCACACAGGGGTTGATCTCCAGATCCGAAGATGTGTAAGAGATGATGAAATCTATGACATACTGAAGGCAGGTCATGATGAGCCTTGTGGTGGACATTTTGCAGACCGTAGGACTGGGCATAATATTTTACAGATGGGCTATTATTGGCCCTCAATATTCAAAGATGCAAAGAAATATGTCCAGACTGGGGACAACTGTCAAAGGATGGGTCAACCAAGCCAAGCTGATGAAATTCCCCTGCAAGCACAAGTAGTCAAAAAAACTTTCAAGAGATGGGCACTAGACTTTGTTGGCCCCTTCAACCCAAAACCAAACCATAAGGCCTATATACTAGTTGCAACTTACTACATGACCAAATGGGTAGAGGTAGAAGCCTTGTCAAACGCAACAGAGGAAGCAGTCATTAAATTCCTTTTGAAATTATTTGTACACTATGGATTACCCAAGGAAGTAATCATTGACGGAGGGTCGTAATTTACAGCCCATAGAATCTCTACCACCCTGAAAAATTATCATATTAAACATAGAGTTACTTCCCCATACCACCCACAGGAAAACGGAAAAGTAGAAAGTACCAATAAAGTCTTGGAGGCAATTTTGACAAAACTAGTCTCAACAAACAGTCAAAATTGGGAAACCAAGCTTCCAAATGCCTTATGGGCTTATCGTACAACATGGTGCAACACCATTGGCTATTCTCCTTATTGTTTAGTCTATGGAAAAGAACCTATCTTCCTGATTGATTTTGAGATCAAGACTCTAAGGATGGCCCAGGAAATTGGATTGAATCTTACAGAGGCACATAAATGACGCCTACAGTAGCTCAATGAGTTAGATGAAGCATGCATGCACACCCTGCAATGCACAACTGTTATTCAACAACAAAGAGCTAGCTGGCACGACAAAAATATCAAGAAGAAATATTTTCAGAAAGGTGATTGGGCACTTCTCTATGATTTCAGATTTCGGGATTTTCTTGGAAAATTACAGACAAGGTGGTTGGGACCATATGAAATCAATGAAGTTGACAATAATGGCACTGTCACTCTAGTTACCATCGATGGGTTTGGTTCTCCTTTTCTGGTAAATGGACATCATCTACGACTCTACCATCAACCACCTTCAAAAGAATCCTTCTGCCAAGACGTAAGTAAGGACCCTATTGTTCAGACTATAGATGGCTGGGAAGGTAACCCAACAACTTCAACTTCATAAATGATGATTTTTATCAGCATTGTACATATAATATATAGCTTTTTTTACAACATTTGATTGAGTTTTTAGTTTTTACTTTTTAGGAAAGTCACTTGAAAGAATAAGAACTAGAAAACAAGAGTATAATAAATATAATTAGCACTCTTTTATGTTCCTTGATCCTGCCTCACTTTGTAAAAATCATTAAATATAATCCCCTTTTTCACAAATATGAATATGTCATGTTCTGCAAAAAAAAAATCAGGCAACGGTAATAAAATACAGGTGCTAAAAAACCAAAAAAACATCTAGTAATTTGCTTATTGAATAAACCTAACCATAAATATTGAATGAATTTAGTTGATGACTAATCAATCCTAGATTCACTAAAACAGAAATGTCTGCGGGAGGTTTAAAATCACTTAATTAGATGGTCAAAAAAATTTGTTGTCGTCCAGTTGAAATGGAACAACTGTCGTTCCCTTTGTGTGATTGGTGTTCCCTTTGCACAGAGTTGTCGTTCATTCGAACGGAACAACTGTCGTTCCCTTCGTGCAATTGTTTTTCCCTTTGTGCGGAGTTTTCGTTCATTTGAACGAAACAATTGTCGTTCCCTTTTTTCGATGCTTGTTCCCTTTGCATACAATTGTCATTCATTTTAAAGTAACGATTGTCATTGCTTATGTTACACTATTTCTCCCTTTATAAGTGCCTGTTGTTCCTTTTTCGGATAGCGTTGTTCATTCGAAAGGAATAGTTGTCGTTCCTTCTACATTTTTTATTGTGGTTCCTTTTTCTCAAAAGTCATGATTCTTTTTTGAATAACGCATACCATTATTACATCAGTCACTCCTATGGGTATGACCTTCACCAATTCATTTTCATCGGCACTAGTTCTGATTTTTCATTTTGTGTGGATCATTTAACATACCTTAGTGAACTATTTTTGGATTAATTTCTTCGAATCATCTTAAAAATTGTTCACAATTCATTAACTGCCATAATTCGTTTCTTTCCCCTATATATCCACATATACTTGAATGACAATTTCTTTCATATCATAATAAGGAATAATAAACACATTCTTACTTGGAATTCTTACACTTCTTACGCCATCCCTCACTCTTAAGGAGTAGATGAGCCTCCCGTGATAGAGCCTAAAAAAAAAAAATCATCAAAATAAAATAAAGTTTTTTTCCACAAAGGATAGAGGGTCTCATCACGAGCCAACCTACCATGATCATCAGATAATAAAATAAGCGACATTCCCACTATGGCTACCACACTAGGGCAATGGCCTTTGGCATTTTTTTCGTCAAAGGACAAGAGGTCTCATCACGAGTCGACTTGTTCACTTAGGTTATGATCTAGTGAGTGGCATTATCATCATTTGGCTACAAAACCAGGATAATGGTCTTCTTGGGAAAAGAAAATTCAAACTATTTATTAAGGATACAGACTCATCTATGGGTTAAAAGGAAACCCTGTCGAGGCTATGGACGCCTGCTGGCAGCAATGGCTCTTCATGTGGTATCGAATTTTATCTTAAATATGCCAAGTTTCAGTGTGTTCTTAGATTTCCTTTTCTAAACAATGAGGCTATCATTCTAGTTATATCCAATAAATAATGGAAAGTAACAACGTTATGATATATGGAATATTTCTAAAACATGTGAACAAATTTAAAATTATTCAAAATCTTTTTCCTCAAATGGTTCTAACATAAGTACGTCAATGTCAATTTCCAACACAAAATGATGATGTTCATAATTACCGCTAAAAGTGCTTTTTGAAAATTATTAATGATTGTCTTTCCAACGACGACGACGACATAGTAATCACATATCACCACAACTATCTGTCATTATTACACTCATACTTTTGACGGTCGAGGTCTACCTTTCCATTTATGGGGGGTAGATACTTTGCATATTTACTAATAGATTACAATGAGTGCAATAAATGAGAAAATTCACATTTTTTATATACACAGTGTTGTTCTATATTTGCTATTGTTTCAAAAGTTGGTCAAGTTAAGCTGCAACAAGGAACGATAGTTGTCCTCACCTACTCAAAGAAAACATGGGTGGATGAAGTGCGTTGGGAGCCAACATTACTATAGGTAACTGAGCATAAAAGAAATCTTACATTGTCCGGGGTGGACAGAGTACTTCAACTTGTTGCAAGGATATGACACAAACATCACGCCCAAATTTTTCTAGAAATTGTAGGGAGGAATATCCATGGTTCGAGATATACGAATTCCGGTCACTGAGGAAATCATAGCAGAGGTTACAGGCCTCCGTAACACAAGCATACAGTGGACTGGGAAATATATAATGCTCAAAGAGGCTGTGGAATCGTTTGTAGATCTTAGAGAATAACTTGAAAAAAAGGGAAAGGGACTCAACCCTAGTGCTCTCAACGAGCCATGAAAGGAGTTGGCAGGATTAATACAAAGATATATCACCTGGGATAGAAGATAAGATGTGATCTAGCCACGCCACCTCAAATTGTTAGCAGCTCTCAAACAACGGTTAGTAATCAATTTACCATTTTTTCTAAATGCCATGTTACATGAGGTTGCTTTAAGAACACGGAAGGCTAAAGATCATGTTACTATAATTAGACACCATGGATTAGTAAAGCTGATAGTAAATAGAGCCCTGATCCAAACTCAAATAACCTAGGGTGATCTAATCAAGGCCAATAGGCCTTACAACTAGAACAACTCGAGTTGCATCATCAAAACCACCACAGGGAATTGAGGTAGCATAGGAAGGAGGATACACCACCCAAATGGAAGTTCCATTACCCCAGCTGGAAATTGAGATAGCACAGGAAGAGGGAGACACCACCCAAATGGAAGTTCCATTACCCCAGTCAGAAATTGAGATAGCACAAGAAGGAGGAGATACCAACCAAACGAAAGTTCCATTACCTCAACCTAAAATTGAGGCAGACCCCGTCCAATTGGTAGAGACATCAAAGAAAAAGAGAAAAAGAACAATTGCTTCCCCTAAAACCTCCACTGAGAAGAAAAGAAGAAACAAAAGGATAGCACAACCTGGATAAACCTAGGAAATGATACAAACATAGCATCCCTCACAGGAAAATACTCAAGAAAATATATAGCCATCACTCGAGCACCTCACATCACATTTCCTCAAGGGTTATGAAATTGAGATGGCTCAAGTTCTATGAAATTTAGGGATATCAATTCACAAAGACACAAACAGGTATGAGGAACACCAAGCACTAGATTCATCTTAAAACCTTGTTGTGGACCTCCCTGACATAGAAATTCCATTCCCCGAAGAAACAGAACAGGCAGAACCTCACACTGAGGTAAATAACCCTGTAGAATAGGCAAAGCAAATGGAGGAAATAGAGGAAGAGTTATTGATTGATCAAGGTGAGGAAGGCCCTGATGTTCCACAAAAATAGAAAAGAGCAGGCAAAGGCCACAGTAGAATGAAAAAGTTGAAATAGGAAAACAAGTTGTTGAGAAGAAGGGTTAAAAGGATTAAAGTATTAAAGAAGAAAGTTGGCAGACTCAAAGAATTAATTAAATAATTAAGAAAACAATTAGAGCAATCTGACAAGGCCCATGAAAGAAAGAAGTCCAAAAGGTCTAGGACACAGGGAAGGAACCCACTTCCTAGGAGGTCAGTCCATACAAGTTATGTAGGAACATAGATAGAGTTACATGTCCCTGAAGAGACAACAAAGATGGAACCTCAAACTTATATTCTAGCAGCAAAGGAAGAAGCTGTTCAAAATGAAGAAGCGACTCCTTTGGAGGTACATGAAATAGAACCTCAAACAGGGACTCCAACAGCAGAAGAGACAACTGCCCAACCCGAGAAACTTCTTCCTACAAACTTCCCTACCACCCTAGAAACTATTGATGGAGAGACCTAGGTGGATCCCCCAACCACAGAAGAGGAAGTTGTTCATACTGAGGAACCATTTTAGTCTCCTGAACAGAATGCCATCATTGAAAAAATTGGAGACAGAGTTGGTGCAAACTCAACAGACCTTAACACAGTGCAAAAGTGAGATGGTCATTATGGAAGATCAAAAAGTTGTTAAATAACTTAAAACCATTTCAGCAACAGAAAACAAAACGTTTGTTGAGCTCACCAGAGCACAAGGGAAGGTAAGGAAATTACAGAGCCAATTAGATAAAGCTTTGGAGAAAATCAAAGAATTTGTGATGTCTTGATCCGTAAAGATCCTTTAATGACTGTGGTTGAGTTTTTTTAATTGCATGTGTTAATTAACCATTTGAGAATCTCAATGAAAGAATGAGGAAATAAAAGGAATTAAGACATCCATATACATATGCAGATCTGAAATGAAGTAATAAACAACAAACCATAACAAGAGAATTGATAACGGAGTTCAGCACAACGTTGCCTACGTCTTCGGGCCTTTGTCTCTGTGGGGGAGGTGTCTTTATTCTGTTCAAAGATCAAAAATATAGCATAGCAGTTCCAATTGGCTACAAGACTGATCTGGTCATGTTCTTCCAAATCCCTAAAACCCAGCAAGAGAAACAACACGCAAAATGGATGATCGGAGCTCCCAGAAATGGCCCGCAAGCGTCTGCTCCTCAATAGCTTCCCTGCATAAAAATGGCTTTGTCTTGGCTTCCCTTCAGCATAACTCTGCTTTGACTGTCCCTTATGGCCTCATACAGGCCTGGTTTTTATAGATCTGAAGTTGGTTATCCATCCCCAACTTTCTCCCAAAATTTGGCCTCCAAAAATCCCAAATATCTCCCAAAAATGGATAAAATCCATTATTACAAGCATAAAAATCAATAAAAAATCAAAACTATATAAAAAAACCCACTTTGTATAAAAATATGGGTGCAACCCCTTTTTCTCCATGCCCCTGGTCACTTAGGCGCCTCCATGTGGCCAGGCACTGTCCCCGTGGTGTGCTAGCCCCCCTGTGTCCGAGCTGGCTACTGGTCTTACGACGCATGGATAGGACCGCGACTAACAATATATAACCGTGCCCCTTTTGGGTGGATGGCTCCTGGTCCTGTGGGATCCCCCCCGAGATCCGAGGGCTGGTGCCTATCGTGACCCCCACACACTGCCTTGTCGCTTGGCTCTATGGTAGGGGCGTGTGAATAGACCACGGGCTGGGGCTAAGCCCCAACCCTTTCCGCCCCCAAATAAACATTTAATCAAACATAAATACAACATTTTCCATATGGTTATTAAGAAACACCAGTGGAGTGGGTGGTTAGCCCCATCCTGCCAGTCCGTAGCTTGGAGGAGGTCGGGGGTTCGACTCCGGTGGAGACCCCATATTTTGCACAACCCGAAAGCCAGCCACAAGGTGCCACATGGCACCTCTCCATTCATCGAGAATGATGCCATGTGTCAAATGATGATTCACCCACGTGTCTGTCGAGGTGTCTGCCTATTCATGCCCAATCAGCAACCGTACTACCATGTCAGCATGGCACTGTTCTTGCCACGTAATCCTGTGCCATGTGTCACCCTTACAGTGGTGACACATGTCACCCTCTGATTGGTCCAAATCACCTTCTGTACACCCTGTCATCTGCCATGTGTCATCTCCAGAAGCTGCCATGTCAACTGTATAGTTGTACAGCCTATACAGTCAGCCTACCACGTGGCACTATACAGACTGTATGGACTGTATAGTCACCCATTTTTTTTGCCTGTTTGGGTTTTTGAACAAAATGCAATATCTTTCGCATACGGAGCCCATTTGATGAAGTAAATATATGGTCGGAATCAAGAAGATGAGACGGACGCAATGGCGCTAGTTTCATCGGATTCTGAGCACTTTTATTTTGAGCCTTTTTAAGCCCTGACAGGCTCCTGGATCCGATTCTGGATCACACCTCCCCACTAAAAGACCTTTTGGTCCCCAAAAGGTTACTGACCATTCAACAAGCTCGGGATAAGCCACCCAGCTTGTCCTTTGTCTATGAACTCTATCCTGTGCACCTATCTCATCAAGATCAACTGTAACACAATCATGAAAACTGACAGTATATTGTTAGCCATTTGAACTCTGTTACATCTTACTGAAGCCAATATCATCCATGTAGACAACATTACTAATGATAGTATCAAAAAGACAACTGCAAATGAGCTGATATACTTGAAATATTTGCATGACATGAACTTATCTTGAAGCAACTTATGGTTGATTTTCCATTCAACAATCATTTATTGTTCTTGCTTAAGATCGATTAC
>JASDQU010683248.1:45868-62799 GCA_032191745.1 Picea mariana
GCATTTCATTCTTATGCTTATAAACATGTTTCTTTCCATTAGATTTAGAACTTGAACTTGAAGAAGAAGGAGAAGAAGGAGGTGATGATGGAGGTGAAGGAGGAATATGAGGATGATCCTCTTCCTCTTCACTTTTTCCCTTTGAAGATTCACCCAAAACTGGTCTCTTTCGTTCTAAGTAATCCTTGTACAAAACTTTCACCATCTCCGACATAGCAAGGAAAGTTTTCCGGAACTCTTTCTCATCCTGAGAAAGCCCTTCTTCCAATGCCATCTTCTCGCTGTGAGAAGCTCTCTTTCTCAATCCAATTAATGGATTCTCTGCAAAAAGATCTCTTTCACCATGCTGTAGCTTTTCCCTGGTTAACATGCAAAACTCAAATCCAAACATCAACTAGCTTTGATACCACTTGATCCGAAAAGATCTTTTAATGACTGTGGTTGAGTTTTTTTAATTGCATGTGTTAATTAACCATTTGATAAGCTCAATGAAAGAATGAGGAAATAAAAGGAATTAAGACAGCCATATACATATATGTAGATCTGAAATGAAGTAATAAACAACAAACCATAACAAGAGAATTGATAATGGAGTTGGGCACAACGTTGCCTACGTCTCCGGGCCTTTGTCTCTGTGGGGGATGCATCTTTATTTCTGTTCAAAGATCAAAAATACATCACAATAGTGCCAATTGGCTACAAGACTGATCTGGTCATGTTCTTCCAGATCTTTAGAACCCAGCAAAAGAAACAGCACGCAAAACGGATGACCAGAGCTCCCAGAAATGGCCCGCAAGCGTCTGCTCCTCAATAGCTTCCCTGCATAAAAATGGCTTTGGCTTGGCTTCCCTTCAGCATAACTCTGCTATGACTGTCCCTTATGGCCTCAAACAAGCCTAGTTTTTATAGATCTGAAGTTGGTTATCCATCCCCAACTTCCTCCCAAAATCTGGCCTCCAAAAATGCCCAATATCTCCCAAAAATGGATAAAATCCATTATTACAGGCATAAAAATCAATAAAAAATCAAAACTATATAAAAAAACCCACTTTGTATAAAAATATGGGAGCAGCCCCTTTTTCTCCATGCCCTTGGTCACTTAGGCACCTCCATGTGGCCAGGCGTTGTCCCCATGGTGCGCTAGCCCCCCTGTGTTCGAGCTGGCTACTGGTCTTATGGCACGTGGATAGGACCACGGCTAACAATATATAACCGTGCCCCTTTTGGGTGGATGGCCCCTAGTCCTATGGGATCCCCCCTGAGATCCAAGGGATGGTGCCTATCGTGACCCCCACGCTCTGCCCTGTCGCTTGGTTCTATGGTAGGGGCGTTTGAATAGACTAGCCCCAGCCCTTTCTGCCCCCAAATAAACATTTAATAAAACATAAATACAACATTTGCGATATGGTTATTAAGAAACACCGGTGGAGTGGGTGGTTAGCTCGATCCTGCCAACCCGTAGCTTGGAGGAGGTCGAGGGTTCGACTCCGGTGGAGACCCCATATTTTGCACAACCCGAAAGCCAACCACAAGGTGCCACGTGGCAGCCCATGACTAGGCCACGTGGCACCTCTCCATTCATCGAGAATGATGCCATGTGTCAAATGATGATTCACCCACATGTCTATCGAGGTGTCTACCCAATCATGCCTAGTCAACAACCATACCGCCATGTCATCATGGCACTGTTCTTGCCATGTAAGCATGTGCCACGTGTCACCCTTACAGTGGTGACACCTGTCAACCTCTAACTGGTCCAAATCACCTGTTGTACGCCCTGTCATCTACCACATGTCATCTCCAGAAGCTGCCATGTCAGCTGTATGGTTGTACAGCCTGTACAGTCAGCCTACCACGTGGCACTGTACGGACTGTACAGTCACCCATTTTTTTTGCCTGTTTGGGTTTTCGAACAGAATGCGATATCTTTCGCATACGGAGCCTGTTTGATGAAGTAAATATATGGCTGGAATTAGGAAGATGAGACGGACGCAATGGCACTAGTTTCATCTGATTCTGAGAACTTTTATTTTTGAGCCTTTTTTAGCCCTAACAGGCTCCTGGATCTGATTCTGGATCATGTCTACACTGATGCAATATATTGCAGGGCTCCTGCTACTAATTATACCTTGTTTTTATTAGAGCATTATTTTTTGTTGAGGGTGAAATCTATTAGAGAAGGTAAACCAATTAAATTCACCACAATCTCTGAGTTTGTTTCATGTTTTAGAGAGAAAGAAGAGAAAGTGCAATACTTTATGTGTGTGTTATACCTCCACAACTTCATCTTGAAAGATAACAGGAAAGAGAACCCTAGTCCTTTTATTGAGGAGATACAGTTTCAATCATTCCTATCCTTTACCAAAAACCAAGTGAGGTGGGCTAAAGCACACAAGACCTTCCTGAAAAGGGAAACTGGGCTAGATCTATGGATAAGAGGGGAACCTTCCAAATCCTTCCCATCCATCATGCAGCACAGGACATTTATGAAGAGGGAAGGTGTGGTATAATCTTTAGCCCCTATCCACCGACAGGTTATATGATCAGGCCTACCATATTTTAGGTAACTTAAAGAAGAATCTCTTGTTCCTTCCAAATTAATATGGGATGCCTTCCCAAGTGAAGTCAAGAGTAGGGAACCCTTTGGTTTCAAAATCTTTTTTGCAACTACCTTCAGAGTGGAAAGGTATAATAGAATGATCCTAGAAGAAGGACCTGCCTAGATTGGGTGGAGATATAGTCCCCCTATCATTTGGTTTCCTCCAGAGGGTTACCAGAGAGATTATCAAATTAATAGAAAAAGGGAAGAAGCTATTTTTGGAGATATCAAACGCAAGAATGGGTTCAGGGAACCTGGTGAACCAACCTCTAGAAAAAGGGAAGAAGTTGCTTTTGGAGATATCAAATGCAAGAATGGGTTCAGGGAACCTGGTGAACCAACTCTCCTCCTTACAACATCACTGCTTTACATGTCATATATTATCTTGCATGAGGACATGCAAGAATGTAAGTTGGGGGGTATGTTGAGTTGTGAAAAAGGTACAATAATCCTCCTTATTCTCATGGTGTATGATATAATCTTATTTGAATTTTCTGTTAATTAGGGATAATTAAGATAGGAAATGATTAAAATGTCTTTTAGAAATATCATTGAGTAATATTAGATAAATTCTAATATTCAGTTGGAAATGTGTGATTTTGTTGCAGGAATGGATCAATATTGTCAAACCCAAGATAATTAAGGAGATTTTGAAGATATGAAGACTATTGAAGGTTGAAGACATGAGGTGCAAAGCAGTTTTGAGAAAGATCGATTCCCTATTTTGTAAAATTTATAAATAGTAAAAGCAATCCTGAGGATCTTTCGATCCTCGGGATAGCTTAATTTAACCATATCATTGCAACATATAGGGGGTAATGAATCCTAAAAAGGATCAATATAATAATTTTATCCAAGCATTCAAAATTCAGAATTGCTCTACGAAAGCAGACTTTTGTAAATGTTGTATCAGTCATGGAATTAATAGAATCTTTTGGCGTTTTCACCATTCTTGCATACTGAGTTTCTAGTAGAAGTGCTTATGAGGACCGAGGGCCCAGTCTAAAGGAGTTATTTTTTCAATCTTTAATTGTATCAGTTTGATTTTCGTTCTGTGATTTGCAATAGTTAAGATGAATGCATGAGTGTGTTGATGTTTTTATATTGTTTGCTTACAAAAGATAGGTGTTTCATCTAAATGTTATTGATTGTTGTTCCAATTTCCATTGTTGTAGTTTACTTCTTGACAGTTCCTCTTATTTTCATACGCGTTGTTCCTTTTGCTTAAATTAGCATTTGTTGTCCCTTTCGCTTAAATTAGCATTCGTTGTTCCTTTTGCATAAATTAGCATGTGTTGTTCCTTTCAATTAGATTACATTTGTTGTTCCTTTCGATTAGATTAAATTTGGTGTTCCTTTCGATTAGATTACATTTGTTGTTCCTTTCAATTATATTACATTTGTTGTTCCTTTTCACAGATATAGTAATTCGTCGTTTCTTTTCCAAGTGAGATGATTAATAGTTGATAGATTAGTTCTGCAAGTATTTTCCTATATTAGATTATTTCTTCTTAGTAGATGAATTCAATAGATTAGTTAATTCATTTAATCATATTTCAATTATGCTAAGTAAGATATTAGTTTCAGAACCTTTAGTGAACATGTGAGGAACTTGATTGTCGATAAACTGAGATTTTCTTTAACTACATGATTTTAGCCTCTACAACTGTCTGCATAGACTTTGTTGATATTCTTGAAACAAAAGACGAATCCTCGGGTTGATAAATTAATGTTAAACTAAGGTTGTTTTAGGACATCTTTAGAACCCAACATCTACCCTTCTGACCCTCTATAGCTCAACAACTTACAACATTGAAGTGTATTAGAGTGGTGTTACCAACTAGTTACTCCTCACACAAGTAACAATCCCTAAAAACCTCATCTCTCTCCTCCTCTCCTAGGTATATTTATATATGTGTGTGTGTGTGTGTGTGTGTGTGTGTGTTTGTGTGTGTTTAGATCATTATCCATTACAATGTATTACAAAAACCCTAACCCTAGCGTCGTCAGGTCTTCCATGCATGCACGTGTGCTACTTTTCCATCTAGTTGTTTCTCTCCTTTTCCATGCCTTTCTTCCCAAAATAGCCTTTCTTTCTTATTCATCCTGCTTCCAACAGACCCCCAACATTGACTTGTGGCTCATCCTAGGCCACCTAATCCTCATGCGCTTCGTCGATCTCTCTTGTGATTGCTTGCAACTTCTCCATGAGATTTGTTCCTTGTGTTTGCGCCTGCATGGTCTTCTCCTTGAGTGTGTCCAATACCTGCACTACAATATTGTTGTTGACCATCCTTGCACATTATTCTTGGGTTTGTGCCATATATGTTTTGTCTTCCTCTTCCTGTGCAATGACCTTCACTGCTCGCTCCTGGGGTGGTTCCATTTGAGCATGGCGCTCCTTTTTCTATGGCTGCACAACTATGAGTTCTACTTGCAGTTTCTTCATGTCCTCGGAATATCTAGTTGCTAATGCCTCCATGAAGGAAATCCCCTTACATAATCTTCCAACCTTTCATGGATTAATTTCAAAGGACCCTAATGCATTCTTATTCGAATTTGATGTCCTGTGTAGAGGTTATGACTACACCTCTGAACCCCAAAAACCAAATTCATTCCCTTCCACTTTGAAAGGAAAAACTTTGTGTCGGTTTATGGTATTAGGAGGAGGAACTATAAATTCATGAGATGAAATGAAACAAGCCTTCTTGACAAAATATCAGGATTATTGTAGAACTAGGGATCTAAAAGATGAAATCTTTCAAATGACTACAAAGGAAAACGATACATTAGAAGAATATGTTGAAAGGTTTCAATACAATTTGCAAAGATCTCCTTATGGTACATTACCAGGCAAGGTACTCAAAGCCACTTTGATAAAAGGAATGAAGGATGAATGGGTAGAAACATTGAATTTAATGGGGAAGGGTGATATTTATCAAGAAACTTATGATAGCATTGTCCAATTGTGCATCAGGTGCTCATGTGGAAGTACATAGACCAGATCAGGGATGCGGGCTCCCCTCACCAGAAATAACAATATTACCAGTGGGGGTGTTACTCGAGCTGAAGTTGGTAATCTGTTAGAAATTTCAAAACTGACATTATGAGTACTCTGACTACACAATTGGATGTCTTGCAATATAAACAGAAACAAGCAGAAGCAGAACAAACCTTGGCCATATTTTTCCACCGATGCAGAAACAAACATGGTCCATGGTAATTCCCTTTGGATGCGGTTCGTGTTTGTTCCATTTGTGCCAAAGATCATACAATGGAGAAATGTCCATCACTCCCAAGATTGAAAGTTGTCTTTAGAGAAGCAAAAGAGGAAATAGAATCGTTATACCTGATGGCTCAGCATCACCAATGGTGGGCCCATCCCCCACATACACAAAAGGATCCCTCTTCTTTATTTTCTAGAGAGTATAATCAATAACAACATTTTGGAAACACATGGCAGGGCCAGCCATTTGCTAACCCCACCTGGAAATCCCAGCAATATCCTAATGCACCTTGGCCAAACCAATCTACTACAAATCCCAGCTGGCCAAATCAATCTACTACAAACCCTACCTGGCCAAACTCACAATACCTCACCCCATCCTGGAAAAATCCAAGTAATAACCCCTATTCTTCACAGTGGTCCAACACAGCTACCCAAAACCCCAATTGGAACCAAAATTGGTGCACCCCAAGGGAATTACCAATCAAACCATGGGGATGACCCCTCAAACTCAATCCATGTTGCAAGCTCCACTCCAACTACCCCAAAATCCTCAACCGCAATTGCGCCCTCAATTACCAGCTCAACCTCACCCAAATCCCAATAATAGACCAGCTCAACTTGTGTAGATGATTGATAATGTGGATGGGGAAATCAACTCCATAGGGTTCAACGAACTCTGGTTGGGGTCAGGGCACATAATTTCTCCTGAAGAGAGTAACATTCACCAAGAGAAGGAGAATGAAAATAATGTACAACCAGTAATAACACCTTCAATTATGGTCATAACAGAAGAAACAGAGCAGGGAGGAAACACAGTCGAGCAACAGAATCCTGATGAGGATGTAACTCCCCCTCCTCCATTCCCCAAAATAATGATGATAGCAAAACCAGTTGTGTATCCTAAATTTGACGTCGTAGGGGAACTAAGTAATCTATATGTTAAGATCCCACTCCTGCAAGATCTGCAAGACATCCCAATTTATGCAAAGACAATTAAGGAATTATGTGGGAAGAAGCCTGTCAGGAAAGTTAAAAATTCATCATCAACTATGCACGTGGTAGGTGCCTTGTCTGATCTCATTCTAGGAAGACAGGAACCGGTCAAATATGCAGACCCAGAGAATCTTGTAGTAACAGTTCAGATAGAGGGTTGTTCGTTTCCAAATACACTAGTGGATTTGGGGGCAACCATTAATATCTTGACCATCGAGACTTTCAACACCCTGGGTTTCACTTCCTTCGAACCTACTCCAATTATGTTACAATTGGCTAATTGATCAGTGGTCAAACCATTTGGTACATTACAGGATATAGAAATTTCAGTCGACTCCTGGGAATATCTAGCTGATTTACTCATTATCAACCCAAGAAGTGGACTCGATGGACATCCATTAATACTGGGGATACCATGGCTTGCAACAGTAGATGCATACATCGGATGTTGCATGGGAAACATGACAATTTCTAGAGGAGGTGCTACAAATAATCTCATCCTGTATCCTCTAGCTAAACCACGCCCATCCATTATGCATCAACAGTTGCCACCACCTAGATATCCAGAAAAATATCTATGAACCCCTCTCACATTGGAAGAAGCTCTGGGACTCAAGAACCAACTAGAAGATGATGTGATAAACAGGTTCATTAATAGCCCAGCTATTGTAAGTAACTCGACATGCCAAATGATAAAAGTTGTGTTAGATAATGAAGCATAGGGAGATCCGCTGGAAGAATTAATGGAACAACAGATCCCCACTACCATTGTCCATAACAACAAATTAGTTGAGATTGCACCAGGGAGGTTTCTGAATATTAATGTTGATTTAAATGAGCAACAACAACACAAATTGATTCAGACCCTTTCTAAGTATCAACCGGATTTTTCTTGGGAATATTTTGACATGAAGGGCATTGATCCGCAACTCTGCACACATCATATTTATATTGAGAAATATGCCCGACCCATCTGACATCCCCAAAGAAGATTGAATCCTCACCTTAGGGACATTGTTAAAGAATAATTACAGAAACTATTAGATGTAGATTTTATATATCCTATTTCGGATAGTCTGTGGGTTTCCCCAATAGTGATCGTTCCCAAAAAGAATGGGAAATGGTGAATCTTTGTATACTACAGAGAACTCAACAAATCTACCCAGAAGGACCACTTCCTCCTAACCTTCATCGATCAGGTCCTTGATACTTTAGCAGGGAAGAATTTTTTCTCCTTCCTAGATGGTTTTAGTGGCTATAATCAGATCTAGATTGCCCCGAAAGATCAAGATAAAACTACATTCACATGTCCTCTGGGTACCTTTGCATACAAAGTATTGCCCTTTGGATTATGTAATGCTCCAGCCACAGTCCAGAGGGCCATTCTGAGCATACTTTCTAATCTGATTAATGAAGGGCTTGAAGTTTACATGGACGATTTCACCCCTTATGGCGATGACTTTGATCAAGCTCTAAGCAATATGGATAAGGTACTGGAATGATGCATCGCTACCAGGTTATGTTTAAGTCATGAAAAATTTCATATGATGATGACTTAAGGTGTGGTACTAGGGCATTATATTTTTGCAGATGGAATTAGGGTAGACCTAGCAAAAATAGAGGTAATCCTTAATTTTCCTATACCACATACACAAACTAAGGTACGTAATTTCCTTGGCGCTTCAGGATACTATCGCAGATTCATGGAAAAGTTTGCAAGAACTGTTGCACCTTTACATTCTTTAACTAGTAATGTGGAATTTCAGTGGTCTGATAAGTGTGATGTGGCATTCATGGGACTTAAAAAACTGATTTTGATGGCACCGGTGTTGATATGACCAAACTGGAAAATGCCATTCCACATCTCCACACATGCATCAAATATCGCCACAGGCCTTGTCCTTGGACAGGAAGAAGACAAGAAACCTTATGTTATTTATTTTATTAGCAAAAAACTTACTATCGCTGAATTAAATTATACAGTAACAAAAAAAGAATGTTTAGTTGTTATACATGCTATTGGATGGGTTGCTCTGCGAGACAGGCAGAGTGCAAGAATATTCTCTCTTCTGGGTCGATCCTTGATGGTGATGTAGAATTCTTGCAATAGTAATAACCACAGAGTAACCCGTCCATTAGTAACCTATCTCGCGTACCAAAAAAAGATGACTCTTTGACAGTTGTAGACCAATTTCCAGATGAACATATGTTTGTTTTCACTATTAAGCCACCTTGGTACGCTGATGTGGCAAATTATCTGGCAATTGGGAAACCACCAGCACAGCTATCATCAAGGGAAAGGAAATTGATCGTCCAGTGCAACGCATGATTCACTTAGATTGGTGGATATCTTTTCCATGCAGGGGTTGATCTCCAAATCCAAAGATGTGTAAGAGATGTCGAAATCTATGACATACTAAAGGAGGTTCGTGATGATCCTTGTGGAAGACATTTTACAGACCGTAGGACTGGGCATAATATTTTACAGATGGGCTATTATTGGCCCTCAATATTCAAATATGCAAAGAAATATTTTCAGACCTGTGACAGATGTCAAAGGATGGGTCGACCAGGCAAATCTGATGAAATGCCCCTGCAAGCACAAGTAGTCACAGAATCTTTCAAGAGATGGTCATTGTTGGGCCCTTCATTTTTGGGAAAGAATTGCGCAAGTTTTGACTAAGCATGAGTTGCGCAAAACCTCATCAGAGGCTGGGAGAAAGAGTAACAAAAATTAGTTGAGGAAGTCAACGTGAGGCCAGCTAGGCAACAAATGGTTGCAAGAGAACAAGAAAGTGCACAAACTGAGAAGGAAGACACAACCCAGATATATATATAGGGCCGAATATAAGTGTGAGGGGTTGGAGTAGAGTAATGTTGAGTTGAGTCATGTTGATCAGATTCGCCCAAGTTTTGAGATTAGTCGTTAATAATTGTTGTAAGTCAAGAAAAGACAAGCCAGAGTTTGTAATGTATTAAACTATCAGTTGGAGAGTTGGAGCTCTAAGGTATGAGTCCAAATCCAAGAGTATGTCATGTGCCCTACTATGTAAGTTTGAGTCTATAACGGAGAAATATCTCAAAGGTAATATGAAGAAGGATTAAATTTTAAAATATGATGTGTCCTTGTTTGGTTACTTATGCATTACAACATTTCTTCATGGATTATGATTTCTATTTGATGGTTCTATGTTTAATTGTTGCTCGCAATGTAAGTAGGTTCAATTCTTGAATTTAGATGGTTCAGATCTGTTAATGACTCTTGTGCAAGAACAAGAATGAGTCCCAAATGCTCTATGGATCCTCTTTAGTCTTCTTCCTACCCTTCCCTATCTATCTGTCTCAGCAGTGCTTCGGGTGAGACTTCTTCTCTTCAGAGGAGATGAAAATGCCAGCACTCTAGACTACACGGTACCTTTTGTTGGTAACCTGAGAAGGACCCTGGTCTGACCAAATCTGCACCAACAAAATGGTTTCGTTGTTGGGACCCGTGTTAAAAGGGTACCTGTAGGGAGAATGTTGTCATTGATCCATAGATCTGGTATTGATCAATGGTGGGAAAGGAACTACGACACCTTCATATGGAAAGAAGTGGGACTAAGAAGAAAATCACTAGAAAACACTCGCGAAGCAATCCTTTACTCAGAAAGATCAAACGACCAGTATGATATTTTCTGGGTTAAATTCCCAGAAGAATTTTTTCATTGGATAAAGAGGCTCCAAGAAGCTCCAGAGTTCCAAGGATGGGCCAAGAATATCTATGCATGGGATACCGAAAATTTAGCAGCACTCCAGAGGATGGATTTTCCAGTCACATGAGCTATGGATTTCTAGATTAGCACCATGCTGGAAGGATACATAATCGAATTTGCAGCTGAGAACCACCAGTCTTTCTTGAGAGAAGAGGAAATTTTCAAGAAAGGTGCAAGGGGAAGATTGTTGAGAGAAATCCCCCTGTGGATTAAGGCTTTCTTGATGGAGGAGGGGATGTTGATTATGTCCCCAACCTAGATGGCAGTGTAAACACCCTTGCTTGGGGTGGGGCGAGACGGGGTGAGGGTCATGGCATGAGGAAGGGGAAGGTTTCTTTGAAAAATGGGGGGGAAACAACAAGAAATGGATTCAAGAGATGAGCAAGCCTTGAAGAGAGCCTCCATAGTTGAGAAGTGGTGGCACGACAAGATTAAGAAAGTCGCAAGACAATATGAAAATTTGAGGAAAGAATAAGGATTAGGAGAAGTAGAGGAAATACAGATGGAAGAATTGCAAAGGATGAGGAGGCAGGAACGAATAGCCAGTCAAAGATTAAACGAGAGAGAAGCAAGGAGATCAAGAAGTCCTAAGGAAGTGGGACAAGAAGGAGAAAGCGCAGAGGTAAGAGAGGAGGAAGTTGGCATGAATCTTGGAGGAGAAATAGAAGATTCAGCCCCAATAACAGGAGAAATCGGGAATCCGACAGAAGATATTTTCCCAGTAGAAGCTAATGAGACCCCACAGATCAAAGAAAACCGCCCCAAATCTAGTGGCGCTAGCCCAAAATCACCCATACCCCAAGTGCCTTCTATACAATAAGTAAGTCTGATAGTACCCTCTCATGCTAGTTATGTTCCAGTAATATTAGTTAGTCAGTCACAACCAGGAAGTGCGGGTACAGGGAGAACATTTGGATCCCACAGTAGATCACAAGAAGGACCGTTAGGGTTCATATTGATAGGAACAATAGGACCAGCAATGGCCAATTAGGCAGGAGGTTCTATTTCTCGATACCCATAATTTTGGAGTAAGGGAGATGAAGATGTCGAGCAGCACTGGTTCTTGTGTGAAGCCATCTGGAGATCCAGAGGGACTCTGGATGCAAATAAGTAGGTTGAGTTTCAGACTACCTTGATAGTTCACTCTCTCAAGTGGTACATGAATATCATTGAACGAGGAGTGCCAGGAACACAAGGTCAAGCATTCACACTTGGCCAAGTACGGACGAGGTTCATAGCAGAGTTCAAACTACCTCAGTCAGAACAAAAGGCCATGTCTGAGTTGCATGAGATCTAGCAGAGGGAAGGCAAATCAACCTGGGAGTACAACCAAAAGTTTAAATATTCCATAGGGAGGTTGACACATCTAATCCATGAAGAACATCAAAGGGAATGGTACATTCAGGGGTTGCTGCCTCTAACTCGGATTCCGCTAATGCAACAATGGATAGCCACGTTGACAGATGCCTTGGAAAAATTAATGAATATTGAAGCCATGGCAGGATACCCTGGGAGCTTAAGAATAACCCAACCCCCAGTAGATGCAAATATGGTGCGACTACAAGGGTAGATATCCACACTTACAGAAACTATTCAGGAGCTGACGATACCTAGACCAGGACAACCATAGGTTTGGTGCACTAGATGTTATATGGAAGGTCATTTGGTGAATGAATGTCTGTGAATGAGGGGACTGAGACCTCCTCAGAATCTGATGGTACCCCCAGCAAGACCTATAGGAGGAGTTGCGCAAGTGTCGACGAACTCACCATTCCATAACCCCACCCCATATCATTCTTTCCCAGGAGGCCAAGTAGCACCAACAACAAAATATTGTGATATTTGTTGAATCCACCGGCATGGACCAAGACAGTGCCCTATCATGCAGAAGTATTCGACAGTACCAAACACAGTACACTAAGAGTTCTGCACATCCACCACACATACTACCAGTCAATGTAGAGCATTGGACGCACTTCCAGACAGGTTATACTGAACAACATTCAGGGTGAATGAAAACCTGTAAGGACCAGGAAGAGGTCAAGGAGGTGGAGCCGGAGGAGACTTTAGAGTAGGAAGAACTGGGGGACGAGGACCAAGAAGATGTTATAACTGTGATGAACAAGTTCACTTGGCTAGAGATTGTCCTCATCCAAGGTGTCCATGGTGCTCTCACTGCAAAACCAACGGACGTGCAACTAAAGAATGTCCAAAGTTAATCATAAAGTGGGAAGATAGAGTACAACAAAGAGGAACTAACCTTATCAGTTCAGAGATCAAGAGTATTTCTAAGGGAAATTTTCCCAATCTTAATATCGTTACTCAAGGAGGAGCAAAGACAGGAGCTAATGCTGATACTCTGCCTCAGATCCCAAAAGAAGCACTTAAGCGAGACATGTATGACCTCCTAAAGAAGAAACTGTTCTTTAAAGATGCCATAGAAGTATTCCAGAATATTCCTAGTCATGAAACACAAGAAACCCCCCCCATTCGAATGTTTACCCTAAGATGGTGCAAGCCCCTACTTCACCCCCTACATCCAGAAACCCTGTACTAGTCATACCAAGACAGCCTGAGCAACCTCAAAATGCAGTTGACCTCTGGTTTTAGTTATTCTTTGACATTCTAGGGAATGATCAACTAATAGAAAAGTTGAGTAATGCACTGTACCTAGTTTTAGGGAATGAAGAAACCTCAGAAGCAAGGATAAGGGCTAATATTCCTTAGAAAAGTACTCAGAGAGTGCAGTGAAGAAAAGTAAGAACCAAAAAAAAATTTTGACTGCTAGCCCACTTAGATGACTTCGAAATTGAGGAAATCATGTTGGACCTAGGGTTAGATGTGAACATTCTACCCAAGAATACCTGGGAAGCCTTGGGAAAACCAAGACTGACATATTCCCCAATTCAGTTAAGAATGGAAAACCAATACTGTATCTTTCCCATAGGAAGACTAGAGAATGTGGAAATCGATGTAGCAGAAGTAAAAACAATGGTTGACTTTGAATTCATTGATATCATGGAAGAAAAGGACCCCTACCCTACGCTACTTGGCATCAATTAGGCCTACGAGAAATATGCAGTGAGAGACCTAAAGAAAGACACCGTGAATTTTGAAGCTGAGGGAATCAAGGTAGTTCAACCTTTGGATCCATATGTAGGACCCAGGTACACAGAACCAACAGACAATAATATGGAAGGAGAATACCTAGACCAGTTGTACACTGTAACAGTTGGGACCATAAATGATTATATAAATCCTACTGTAGATGGATCAGTAAGTTGGAGAAGTATACAATCAACAGATGAATATTCAAAAATGGCTTTTGATAGTTGGCAACAAGGCTTGCACGAACAATTCTCAAGTAGATGCACAACTGTCAGAATGACCAGATGGATTGGGACCGAAGCTAGAGAACACCCAGTATACGATGACACCTCAGACCTAGACAATTTTTTGTAGAACATGGAAGAAAATGTGAGAGAAGATCAAATAATCTCGGTACTAGATATAGCTTTCTAGAACAACCCCGCCAGATGGTGGGCCACTCATAAAGCCGTACTCAGAAATTGGGATGAGGTGAAGAAAGCTATCAAGTACAGGTTCTGGAATAAGGAGTAACTGGAATTAGGGATGCAAACGGATCCCCACACTGCGCAACTTTTCAACGGAGAATTGGATCCTAGAATACACATTGAACATTGCATAACACAGTGGAAGGCCATGGAGATACCATCTCACTTCTGGGTTCAAGTATTTCCCCATTCTCTAGGCCCAATCCCAAAAGTTTGGTTTGTACATGAGGAAACTAGAAGATAGACCAGTGATTGGCAAACACTGGCAGTTCAATTCTGCAAAGACTTCACATTCAGAAGTAAGTACCCTGAACTTGAACTAGACCTGCAAAAGATTCAAGAAATTATGTTTACAACCAATAGAAATAAGACATCAAACTTTGTAGTGTGTCCCAAGCATACCCAAGAACTTCAAAATAAATGCCACTTACCCTCAACTGAAATACCTATAGAATGATATCATATTGGAAAACACTCAGAAAGCCTAGACGAATTAGAAGAACTGAGAAACCTAGCCGTCAAAGAGACAAACGGGAGTAGAGAAATCAAAAATACCATACCTAGCCAGACCGATAGTTCCTATAATCACCCGCTAAAATTGCAAATACTCATCATAGGGACCGAAGAGAAACCCAAGGTAGCCTTTGTGGAAGATTTCTGGGATGAACAAACCAGTCAGGAAATACAAAGTTTACTGTGGGAATACAAGGATTTTTTCCCAAAGACATTTTCAGAATTAAAGGTAATCAAGGGAGTCATGGGAGAAATCAAGATTGATTTAAAACTAGGATCCATGCCTGTTAGACATAGATCATACCGTCTTAACCCCAGGATAAAAGAAAAAGTTAAGAAGGAGAACGATAAGATGTTAGAAGAAAGTCTCATTTTCCTGGTAGAAGAAGTTGAGTGGGTTAGCCCGATAGTCATCTAAAGAAAGAAAGACATAGAGGATATTAGATTCTATGTATACTATAAGATTCTCAACGTCGCCTGTGTGTACAACCCTTTCCCAACACCTTTTACCGATGAAGTAGTCGAACAGGTTATGGGGAAGGAAGCATACTCATTTACAGATGGATTTTTAGGATACCATCAAGTCAGGATCATCGAAGAGGACAAGAGAAAGACCACTTTCATTACCGAATAGAGATCTTTTGCATACAACGTGATGCCATTTGGCTTAAAGAACACCCCTGCAGGTTTTTCCAGGATTGTGATAGTAGCCTTTAGAGAATTCATTCACAAATTTATCGAAGTCTACATGGATGATTGGACAATATATAGCCTGCTCAAGGAACATGTAGCACTGCTAAGGCTAATGTTTGACAGATGTAGAGAATTGCAAATCTCATTAAATCTCAAAAAATGTATCTTATGTGTGCCACATGGAAATCTGTTGGGCCACATAGTCTGTTGAGAAGGAGTATTGGTAGACCCATCTAAAGTTGCGGTCATTGCAAATATGATGCCAACTATGAGTGCTAAACAATTGCGCTCCACACTAGGACATATAGGTTACTATCACAGGTTCATTCGAAGATACGCCAACATTACTGCACCTCTGGAAAACCTTCTGAAAAAGGTTGAAATATTCCAATGGACTCCCAAATGTGATAAATCATTTGAGACACTTAAGGATAAGCTCATTACAACACCGATTCTGAGATTCCCAAACTAGGATAAGGAATTCCACGTCCATGTAGATGCTTCGGGAATTGCCTTAGGAGCAATCTTAATGCAGCCTGGAGAGGGAGCTATGGATCACCCCATCTACTTTGCGAGTCGAAAACTATCACAAGCAGAGCACAACTATACAATAACATAAAGGGAAGGCTTAGAAATGATTTATGCTTTACAAAAATTTAGACATTATCTGCTAGGTTCCCATTTCAAATTGTTTATTGACCATTCCGCATTAAAATACCTAGTTAACAAAATTGTGCTGGAAGGGAGAATTTGTAGATGGATGTTGTTATTTCACTAATTTTCCTTTGAAGTTATCATCAATCCGGGAGGATGCAACGCTGGAAATGATCATCTATCCAGACTAGAGTCAGGAGAAAGTGGCAAAGCAGTGGATGACCAACTCCTAGATGCAGATTTGTTCAGGATTGAGGCCATACCAGAATATCTAGAGGACATAGCAGTCTTTCTCAGTACATGAGCTTGTCCTGAAACCTATTCTGCAACCCAGAAACGCCATATGGTTGTTAGAGCAGCAGATTACCAGGTTATCGTCGGACAATTGTATAAACAAGGACCAAACAACATTCTCAGACGATGCGTCTTGGATCAAAAAAGGTAGGATATACTCTGGGAATGTCAAAGTGGAGTTGCAGGAAGACACATAGGAGGAAAGGCCACGACAAAGAAAATTTTACAGGCAGGACTTTGGTGAGAAACACTTTTCAAGGATGCAAAATCATACGCTAGATCGTGCAATGTTTGTCAACAAGTGGGCAAGCTGTCACGCTGAGATGAACTACCACTACAACCAGTTAGAGCTCTACAACCATTTGAGAAATGGGTAGTTGACTTCATTGGACCAATCAACCCCACAACCAAACATTCAAAGGGTAGATACATCATTACCGCAATTGACTACCTTACCTGTTGGGTAGAAGCAACAACGGTATAGGATTGTTCGACAGATACTGCTACCTGATTCATCTTCAAAAATATCATTACCCGCTTCAGATGTCCTAGGAGACTAACCAGCGATCAAGGAGCTCATTTCATTAGCATCACCACAGCAACACTTATAGCATAATTTATGATTCAAC
>JASDQU010683249.1:0-19198 GCA_032191745.1 Picea mariana
CCTTGTTTTTAATACTCCCCTCTTTAAAAGTTTAAGTCTCCTTTATAAATTAAACATTATGGGTTTTGCTTAAATTTTACCCCCTCATTACTTTTACCCTCTTTACTTTTTTTTTTGACGTCTTTAATCAATTCCTAGGTGGGTGTTAGCTTATGCCCTAGGTTTATTTTTGGAGGATCTTTTCTTAGGGTTGACCAATTTATCTTAGAGATGTTTTAATCTAGGTTTGATTCGAACAGGGAGACAATTTAATTAGGGGGGGGGTCGTTTTAAGAATCATCATGTGCTAAGGTCTCAAGGTCGTCTAGGCGGTCTTATCATCATCATCAAAGCGACGTGCCCTTCAGGACGCACCACGTGCTCCAAGGGTGCCACTCGCCTTGATTGCTTCGGTCGTGCGACGTGCCCTTCAGAATGCACCACGTGCTCCAAGTGTGCCACTCGCTGACTTGTAATTCTTTGCACGACGTGCCCTTTAGGATGCACCACGTGCTCCAAGGGTGCCACTCGCTGGTTTGACGGAATGGTAGACTCTAAAACCCCTGGAGTCAACACTCTGCCAGGCGAATCTTGTGGGAGACTAAGGGCTCTAAGGAATAAGGCCCCCGCCTTATTGCGCGCCCTTTAGAATCATCGTGAGCGATTGTCGCAGTCTGCCCTCACGACATCGTGGATCCCCTCGAACTAGGTAATCGTTAACCTACAGTTCGAGCCACGGCGAGAGTGCTAGTAGGCTGTGGCAGGGCTGTTGTCCACACCTCTCCCTCAAACTCTCTGGATCTCGTGTGTGGCCCCTTTACTCCATATGTGAGCACGGTCGGCAAGCTATCGTCAGCCTGCATCATCAACCATCATGTCAGATCATGTCAAACAACATATCATATAATCAATAGTATATCATCAACGAAACAATATCATCATAAATGAAAACAACTCAAATACCCCACTCCCTGACTCAATCCGGAGTCCAAGGGAGTTCCACAAATGCCTCTGCATCCTCCAGGTCTGACACCCTGCACACTCAAAGAGACTGAGTCAACAACACCTGTCTACACCAAGGTAGTAAAAACATCCTGTCATATAACTCTATGCATCATAATGAAAGAAAAGTTTTATCATCATATAAATCCAGATCACTTGCGAGAAAGTGTCCTCAAACAATAAGTTTGGTAAGTGCGTCAGAGTGAGATGTTAGAGGTGCGAATCCAATGCTTGCAATTCTTGTCAAACCTTCACAACCAAATTCTCTCATACCATAAACTTGATCGAAAATAAATGAAGGTATTACTAATAAATTGCAAGTTAGTTTAATGTAATTTTTGCATCAGATCGTTAAGAATGTGAAATACATAAACTTATTATCTTGTTTGTGGAATATCAAATGTGACTTTTACTTGATGCTTGTTAATGAATAAAGAGATCAACCATTAATATCCATGCTTCAAATGAAGAGAATATAACAACAAAAAAGAAAGAGAAATAGAGACAAGAGGTTGATAACGGAGTTCACCAATCATTGGCTACGTCTTGGGGCCCGCTTCCAAGTGGAGGACCTCTTTATTGCTTTTTAAAATGCTCAAAGTTCTCTTACAATGCTCTTTGCTGTTACATTACATGCTTCATGTTTGATGTGAAAGACCTCCTTGCTCAGATTCATGCATGCACCATCAAACTCTTCTTAAAAAAAATGACAAAATTTCCTCCCAAATCATGAGAAAATGCCCAAATTTTCAAACTGCCCCTTCAAAACCCTGCATCAAAAAGTCTCCTACAAGCTTCAAAAAGCCTGGTTCTTACAGTTTTCAAGGCTCAGATGAGGAATCCAAAATTCCCTCAAGATATGGCCTCTTTTTGGGATCAAATTCCCCTCCAAATGGCCAAGATATGCCCAAAAAATCACTTTCTGGTCATAATATCAGGCCAATTAATAAAAAAAAAACATAACAGGCTTAAAAAAACCCATTTTTTCTTAAATATACAATGTAGCCCCATAGAGCTAGGCATGCGCCCTCAAAATACGGTCATATGCAATCCATATGGCCAAGCGCTAGCCCTTTGGGTTGCGAGCTGGCCCTGGATAGGCGCTAGCTCATGGTTTTGGGCATGCTCCATTGAACCAAGGCCTAAAAATAAGTAAACCCTTAGCGCCTTTTGGTGGATAAATCCCTGGATTTGGGGCAGATACCACATAACCTCTCCTTAAGAAGGCACTGGTGGTTTGGTAAGGATCCTGCGCCCTGGATATATGGTGGGTTGCAAGTGACTACGTGTTGGGACTGAGCCCCAGCCCCCCCACTTCCACGCCATTTTGCAGCCTTGCAATTTAAATACAGTTAAACTTCTTTTATTTAACAAGTAATATAGTAGTGCAATGGTAAAAGGGATCTTTGTCAAGGCACTTGGGCTTGGTAGTGGTCGTGGGTTCAAAACCCATGGACCTCCAATATTTTTATAACTTTCCATAGCTGACTAGGTGCCACGTGGCACCATCTCATTTGCTTGAACTTTGCCATGTGTCCAACTCTGATTGGATCTGCCATCCACATCTTCCCAGTCAACTGATGCCACTTGTCACACTGCCATTGGTCCAAGTCTACATCATGAGGTGTCATTGGTGATGTCATGCTGATGTCAGCATTGAATTTTTGCCAGTCCTTTGACTTTTTAGTTGTTTGAGAAAACGGTCATTGTACGATAACTCTCGCATACAACGTCCGTTTGAGAAAGTAAATATACTGTCGGAATCAACGCGATGAGTTGGTCACAATGGAATTGGTTTCACTCCATTATAAGAACTTTGATTTTTGAGCATTTTCAGAGCCTGGGGAGTCTCCTGGATCACTACTTCCATTAAAAAATTATTTATTGACGTGCTATATAAAAAGAAAAAAATACAACTAATTCTTGGTACGATAATGACTGTAAAATTTCAATAAAATCCATTAGGGATACTTCCAATGCGTCGTTAAAATATGATAAGATAAATAGATACAAAACATTTATTAAAAGGAAAAAGATATTATATAAATAGAACACAAGAGAAGATTTTGAGCCTATTTAAGATAGATCCTAATAAATTCTCGAGGTAAATTCTAAGTCGTAAAACTAAATAATATAATAGGATTCACTTGAAGGATTGAAATTTCAATATTAAAAATATTTACGAATCACCTAATGTCATAGACAAAATTCCAAACAATTCTACAAAGGATAAAGTGTTTTCTATAGAAGACATGAAGTTTGGGGTTAAGTGGCTCTCAAAAGGAAAATCTAAGGACATTGAAGGTTATGAATATGAAATATTAAAAATTGGAGGACCGATCCTCATCCCTCACATACATAAGCTCTTGAATTTATCTACCCAACAAGGATTCCAAAATACTTGGACTCAAAGCCTCATTGTACCTATTTTTAAAAGTGGGAATAAAACAATCCCTCTAATTATATGAACATTCTGATTAGCCCTATTTTAGCTAAGCTATATAAAATTATTTTGGAAAAGAATATCATTATATGGCTAGAAAGAAATGGAAAAGAGGTAAAGGCCAAGCTAGGTTTGGAGTATACCATTAAACTATGGACCACCTTTTTACATTTAGGATCATTTCAGAGGAGTTTCATTATGATAGAAATGATCTCCTTTGTTGTTTCCTTGTTTATAGACATTATTTTCACACTATGCCCAGGACTAACCTTTGGAATAGGTTAGAAAAGCTAAAGTACCTTTCGAGTTAAGAGTTGTTATAGTAAGGCCATATAAAAATGTTATTTCTAAATTTAGGAACAATGAGGTCTGCTTAGAAGAAAATAATTTTAATATATGAGTGAAATAAGGTTGCCCCCTATCCGCTACCCTTTTCATCATCTATATTGATAAGTTAGAAGATTATTTGGATGATGCAAGTTCTATTGACCAGACTCTCACTAGTATAATCATCCTTCTTCTTCTTCATGATGATAATATTGTTCTTATGGCGAAGAGTCCCTATGACCTAGGTAAGCAACTTATAATCCTCAAGGAAATATTCTATAGTATGGGAATGATTGTGGACACTAATAAAACTAAGGTTATATGAAAATTAAATTCAAAAAAAGATAACCTATGATACTTTTATATATGGCAACAATAGCTTGGAAGAAGTGCCTTCCTAAAAATATCTTGGAATTGATACTCACCACAAGATCAATTGGAACTATAATGTTGAGAAAAGGATAAATTGAGGGTGGAAAGCTGATTATGGACTTGAAAAAAACTGGAAATCAGTGGACCTTTAGATTTGGGATAAGAAACAATTCCTCTTTCACACTCTCATCACTCTGGTTATCTTATATGGATGTGAAGTTTTGGGTTGCAGTATCTCTAGAGAATCCTAGTGAAAGATAGAATATATCCAAAAGAATTTTATAACTTATAATCTCAAAATTAATGGAAATACATCGTATAATATCCTCCTCTTAGAAACACGTATTTCCCCCATCGAGAGAATTTATATGATTAGATATCTAACTTACTAGAACAATATAAACAACATAGATAGCAAGAGGCTCCCAAAAATTGGTTCAAATTATAGACAAAAAAATTAACGGCTCAAGCGGAAATTGCATAAAGATGAAAAATATTGGATAAATCATTGAGGAATACAAGAACAATCCATCATGCAAAATATCGATAATATTACAAATATTATCACTTCTAAATTTAAGGAGAATATGTGGTGTGATAAATAATTATAGGATAAAAGGAAACTAAGTTACCACAAGGAGGTGGTCATCCCTAACTTGGAATATCAAAAGAACTTCTCAGTTTTGAGAAGTGCAAAGAAGAAAATCAACATTGCTAAAATAATATCAAACTCTCATGAACTACATAGTGAAATTGGGCATTGGACAATTTCATATTTGTGACACTAAGAGGGTTGAAGACGAAAAACACTTCCTCATAGATTTCCCTTCCTATTCCCAAAATAGATCACAATTTAAAAATATTTTCTATAATACATATCTTCCTAACCTCCCAAGTCATTAAAACTATGATAATATTGGAATTCTTCTCCCAATGCTTTTTTAGCACAAAAATACAATTTTAAAGAAATCAAAGTAATCTCTTACCTTATTAAGGTTCGATAGACTAGTTGGTCTCAGTGGGCGTTAATCATCATCATCATCATCATCATAAATTCAATGAGATAAATAAATTATAAATAAAATCTAGATTTAGTGCAATCGATGAGAGAGAACTTGAAGGACTTGCAATGATATGCAATGAGTTGGAATTTGAAGAATTGGTCGTTTGATATTATAATTATTTTTTCCAGCATTTGAGACAAAACCATCATCTTGGGAAGCATAGAACAATATAAATTCAAACATAATTTCAAATGACTTTTAAAAGTTAATGGTGTGCCTAATTATATTATGAAACCCTGATGCATATCCATACAACAACCACACTAGTGAAACAATTTTTGAGAAGCATCAAATAATGATCTTTGTTATAGCCTTCGAAAAGGAAAATCTCCACAAATTTTACATTAGTGAAACAATTTTTTATAAGCATCAAATATTGACCTTTGTTATAGCCTTCGAAAAGGAAAATCTCCACAAATTTTACATGTAGATGTTTGAATTTACATTTCTTTTAATTAAATTAATTTTCAGTGCTTATTACTTATGAACTGCACCGACTAACAAATTTTCAAAAATATAACGCATTTGTCTATATGCAGTTATTTACATTTGAATTTATTTGTTGGTGTGTTTTCGTATAAATTGTACCAGTGCATTTATTACTCTATAGAACATCGAAAAAAGTAAGTTACAAAAAAAACCAGGATGCATGTTTATCATCAATGCAACGAAATACAATGAAAAAATGAAAATAAATTTTATTTTTTCTAAATGCATGTGTTCATAAATGAAAACCCAATTCATTCTTTCATTATTTTTCCAAAATTTAGAGGGAAGATTTATGCAAGAGATATTTACCAACAAAGTCTTTGGAGTGGGTGGATTTTTTAGAAGAGCCAAATTTGAAACGGATCACCATAGGTCACATACAAATCTGCAGAGGAGAAATTTTAGGTATATGATTTCATTCTATTGGTCATATTAATCTTTCTCCCATTTGATTCAAGTAAATTTGAGTGAATCCCCCCCAAAATAAAAGGGTTTAAGAGTTACCTTTGGTATTAGAAGCCCTAACTTCCTTGTTGTTTTTCTTTCTTTCTCTCTATGTATTTCACAATGGATTTTTTTTTAAGAAACATATTTTATAGAGTTTGTTTACTTATGTATGGGGCATTTGGTATCCGTTGCAATGGGACCATTGATTGCATTGGATCCAAAAATGGTTTGTCACCATCATTTTTTTTCAAGAACACTTTTTTGATTCATGGTGCACACTATACCAATATACAGAACCAATGTCATTTTCCATGTCAAACACATCGTTGAATTTGAAATAAAAACAATATTTTTTGAAAATCATCTTTGATGTCTACGGTGTGAATTTTACAGACAAAGAGCACTAGTGTGTATTATCAGATAAAAACATCGCTTCATGTAAAATGGAAGTAATATCATTTTTTATATGGAAACCATCATGTTTTAAATTTGTTCATGGGTCAACGCTCAACAATGTGTAATTAACAGTAATTATTCACCAGTGTGTTTATTAATTTATAAAGCACCACATAAATACAATAGTTTGTAAATTTTTTTATATTTCGCAATCACATTGCTATCATATACAATTCATATACATATGTGTAACACACTAGTGCATACTTATATACTATGTGCACTCATCTGTACTTATTAACTATACACACCGATTTGTTTTGTTGTAAAAAACATAATTTTTATATCTGATCATTCCTAGCTTTTCTTTTTTGAGGGAGATTATGAACATTCCAAGGGACAAATGAGGGGAAAACCAACACATGCTCGTAGGTATGTCCAAAAAAGTGTACAAGGATATGGTAAAAAATATGAACATAATTGTATTGCAAGAGGATCCATCACAACAAAAACGTGCATAAGAGGTATGTAGTCACTTATTTATTCTTTTATGTACATTGAATTTAATTATTGCACGAGGTACAAATTTTCAGTTGTTTTGTTACAGAAAAAAATAATAATAAATAAATAAATAAATACAACCCATTTAGGACATAAGACAAGACAAGAAGGAAGAAAAGGGTTAATCACAAAGTTTGCGAGTACTTATGTTTTTTTTTTTTTTTTAAGTAAAAAGAGGCAGTACCTGTTATATTGCTATGATAAAAAATACAAAAGTGATGCCAGCTGTCCCGCCTAAGCAGGAAACCGGGACAGCTGAGCATCCATGTCCAGGTGTCACACCATGTGAAAAGGTGACAAAGTTTACAGAGTTAACAGTGCTGTGTCCCGCCCGAAGGAAACCGAGACTGATAACCACTGCCTGAAGGCTGGTTATTCTAACTAAAACTATGACAGTATAATAGCTAGCATGAAAACCATAACAAGAAAACCAGAGCAGAATTTTAACCAGGATGGAACCTTTGAGCTGCGTCGCTTGTCCTATGCATCGGAGTGCCTCCATCGTGCAGGAAATGTGTATGTGCACGCACAGGTTGAGCATTGTTTTTTGGACGTTGCTCGGGAATGCGCCGCAAAAAACATGTCGAGCCTCTAGTCGATTTGTGCCAGGCGGAAGATTTGATCGTCCATTTTGCTTCTAATGTCGAAAATTAGGTTGAGGAGATCCCAATTTGCAGCGGGTGGCTGCTCCTGGCTGTAGCTGGCCACGTTCTCCGTGCGTGCGTCCTCATCATCCTCCTTTGGATGATGTCGCTGACGTTCTTGCCCTGTGTCCTCTGTTGCCTCGGTGGCCTCAGTAGGGACCTCCTCGACCACGTAGCAAGGGGTGTAAGGCCACTCCTCGATGACTATAGAGGGGTCGGGCCCCTCACTTACAGGTTGATGGGGGCCAGGGGAGCCATAGCTTACGCGAGAGTTCCAATTCTCCGGAATTTTGAGTGGATTGTGCTCGGGAGGGCTGGGCGGGCCGTTTGGCGGTATAACTTCTTCGATGAACACCCGTGGAGGTGTCCTCAACTTGAGCTTGCGTCGCCGGGTGGCAATTGCCATGGCTCGTTCAAAGGTTGCCTTTCGCTTGCGCCTGGATTCTGCAGCATACCAGGCTGCCCCCCGTCTCGGTCGCCCTCGAATTCGTGGCATGACTGGTACCCTGCCGAGAATCCTGATGCTATTAGTACCGGTCAAGTAGCTGCTAAAGGGGGGCGGAATTGCCAATTGCAGCCTCTGCACCCAAGAAACTACAGTGAGGCTTCTACAACACTGATTTGCCTGTGAAAGGTAGTCTCCCCGGAGAGAAATTCCACTTGCAGGCATGACCCGAATAACGAACTCCATTACCAATACATTTGATATAACCTCGGCATTAAATCTCGTCATAATTCCCTTCTGGTTAGTGCTCTGGGATGAGGTACCTTGCGCTCGCGCGAGGGTACTGCTTGAGGGAATTTGCCTGTGCTCGTTCATGTGGCTTAATGGCTGGGTTGGGACGCGTCGATGGGAGCATTTACACATCGCCCTTTCGTTTCTACTTGGCACAATTGTGCCACCTATCACCCCATCCGGGGGCGAGTACTTATGTTTTCAACCTTACTTAAGTTTTCATATTTGTTGTGTATTTAAATAATTAATTACACTCATCCATATATGTATTCTAATAGGTGCTAACATATAAAGAAGATCCAGCTGAAGAATTGATCGACATTGGGTTAAGTATGGGTTGTGAGTATATGTTCAATATCAAGGTTTAATTGAATAATTTGTAAGTAGATATGTTGTTTAACTTCCCTCATTTTATAATTAATATAACAAAATGAACCTTTATATTAATTCTATCGACTATGCTTTCTCATGCCGTATTAAACATACATGAAACAAAGTATGGAGTGCATGCAACATAAGATATTTTGGGAGACATCATGTAGCATGGCTTCAAAAGAATGTGTATTGTTTATGAAACACTCACTTCTATGGTATGTTTATTTATTTATGTAATGATGTATATTCTACTATATATAAATGCAGATATAATTATTACAATTTATTTCTATTTTTGTACATGGAATGTGAAAATGAAGAACATAAAAACAAGTCGATCATGAAAACATTAGGTTAAATAAACACAATACAATATCACATACAAGTGATGAAGAAATGAGGAATGCACATATATCGAGCGATGACAGTGTTTCAAGTGATGAATGACAATCGATATAATTGAATGTTACTACAGGTTGTATGTTTTGGACTATTTATCAATGAAAATCAAGGATTTTGTTTAATGTACTCAACATATTATCCCAATTACATGAGGACATGTTACCAATAAGTGTACAAATTACATATTGGTTTTATCTTTATTATTTTGGACCTTTACACTATCCCATTTTGTATGACCATGTGTCCCTTATTCATATATAATAACATGGGTTTCTTATTTTATTGCATTGTCAAATGTTGTAAAATGTTGTGTCGTTTATTAATTAATATGTGGATGATTTACATTATTACAAATAACATAGGTGTAATCAGTTGGATAACACATTAATACAATCATTATATCAAATTGCAATAACAAAAATATAAAAAAAGAATATTATTATAAAAAGTATTTTATTTTGAGATGATTAATTAAAATATATACATATCGATGCATTGTATTCTTATGAAATTACTAAATGTTGCATGCCATAATATAGAAACCAATGTGTGTTAAGGGTTTATAAGCACCAATTTTTATTAATTATATTGAAGCATTAGTTCCAAATATTGAGAAAATAACAATTTTCCTTAAATGATATAAATTACGATTATATTTATCAATTCAACATTTTACGGTGCTCATGTTGCATTGGTTGTCTAAATATACTATAAACACTGATGATTTTAATATAATATATGAATCAATGTTTTTAATATAATATATGTATCGATGCTTAATAACAAATAATAGCACCAACATCTCATCTCAAATATTCAAAATTTCGTTACCCTTTGGCGCACAGAGTAATACATGCACGGAGATGCACAAATTATACAAACACCATGGAGTGCATAACATGTAAAAGAACCAATGTGTTAAATGACTTAGAAAGCATCGATGTTGCATGCACAGATAATGCAGAATCGATGCGTAAAATTTATAAGAGCATTAGTGTTGCATACAACACAAAGGTGAATTTGGTTTGCATTATATATATAAAATCAACAATGTATTTTAGTTTATTTATAAGCACCAGTGATTTTGGGTTAAGGTCACACTAGTGCACTTTAACAATACATGCACCGAAAAACAAAACCTCCATTACGACCTCCACCTCCACAATTTTGTTTAGTTATATGGAACATCTTGTAAAACCTCTACTACAAACTCCACTACAACCTCTACTTCAAATAGTGGATATTGTAGTAGAGGGATTTTGAAAAAATTCCCAAATCTTGTAACATTAAAAACCTCATCTAGTAAGTGTTCTCCTTGTACTGAATTCCATCGAAAGATTATAACTCTTACCTAAAAAATATTTACGAATCCCCTATTGATATGGACAACATTCCAATTTTTTCTATAGAGGAGGAAGTGTTTTCTATAGAATAAATAGATTTTGGAGTTGATCAACTCACAAAAGGGAAAGCTAAGGACATCGAAGGCTACCAAGACAAAATTTTAAAATTGGAGGGCGTATCCTCTTCCCTCGCATACACAAGCTCTTTAATTTAGTAGTCAAGTAGGGCTTCCCTAAATCGTAGACTCAAAGACTCATTTTCCCTATATTTAAAAGTGAGGATAAAATAAATCCCCCTAATTATAGGAGCATTATGATTACCCCCATCTTAGCTAAGTTGTACGGAAATATTTTGGAAAACAATTTGAGTATGGATTGAATGCCATGGAAAAAGAGATAAATGCCAAGACATTTCTAGAGGATATCACTTAGTCATACATCATATTTTTATTCTTAGGATCATTGCATAGGAGTGTCACAATAATAAAAAAAATCTTCATTGTTGTTTCAATGTTTCACTGATTAATTTTAAAGGTACATGTTATGATTTCAACCTCACTGAAGACAATGTTACATGTAGATTATTCCTACAAACCCTATGAGAGGATTCTCTTGAATGGTATAGTTCATTAATGCCTAACTCCATTACTAGTTGGGATGTGTTAGAAGATTCATTTGCAAAAAAATTCATCCGAAAAGTGCATTCATATGTTTTTGCTAATGTTTTAAATGTTGGTGCCCGCCCATCCTCTCCCATATGGAAGAAAGATAACGAAGTGACCAATTTTGAAGAGTAATCTAATCAAAGATTGAATGAAATTTCTAAGTCAAGTCATGTTGCTGAAAAGGAAGATGAAAATTCCAAATTACAAGAAGAAAATTCTAGTCTCCTATATACTCCATATGAAGACATTTTGAGTAGCAAATTTGAAAATGAAATTTAGGAGCCTCCAAAAAATACACGAGAAGATTTTAGCCTTTTAATAGATGACGAAAAATCACAAGAGAACTTGAAGAAAGAAGAATTAATAGAAGAAATGAATCTTGTGAAGAGTGATTAACAAGATCACCTTTATAAGAAAGAAGAATTTTCTCAAGAGATTTTTTATGAATCAAGAACCTTGGAAGCGGTTGTAAATAAAGAAAAGGATGAATGCATTATTATGTCGAAAAATCCTCATCCAAGAGTAGATTATATTGAATATTGGTTTGAAAGTATTTTCAGCCCTCCAATGCAAACAAGTCTTCTGCACACATTGCTCAATCCCATTGTGGTACATTTTGGGCATGTTATTGATTTTCATGCTCTTGATTTCTTGGTAGCAACCCAAATTGTTTTCTTACTGTTGGAGCCCATTTCACAAGTCAATTGGATGCTCGAATAGTTCCATTGGAAATCTTCCTACACCTAAGGTGCCCATTTATTTCAAGTAAGTTAGGATAGGTAGATCATGTATGTATATATTTTGTTTCTTCAGTTCATTTTTGCATAATAAGGCAGTCTTTGTATTGAAGTTTGAAGATAAATCAATGAAATAAGAAGAATTATAAGAGTTCATTTTGAATATGAATCCATAGCCCAATGGATAAGGAAGATAGTCTTGATATTCTGGTGTTCTCAGTAACCCACAGGGGGTCACTGTCCCACAGTTGGAGCTAGTTGTTGACCAAAATTTGGTCATCTATATTTTCCTTCTCTTGGATTCATAAAATCATTGATATCAAAATAAGACATTTTTTGAACTTTATACGTTCACTCTGTAGCCCTCAGTCTCATCTTCATCATCCCCTTTTCAGATTAGAAATATGTTTCCATATGCCTAATCTATTCAATATCTGGTCTAAAGGTCTGAAGGAGAGATTATGAAGAATTTTTCTAAGTATCATGTTCTCCTCTCCATTTTCGAATTATGAAGTAGTATCATCACTTATTTGCCTCACCTTCCATCTCCACACTTAACCATTTTTCTCCTTTCACACTCTTCTCCATATGCTCCACTAGTCTCTACACTTAGATGCTTTTGGGGATTTTCCTTCATCTCCTCATTTGGTTCGCAGGTTGGCAGAATCATACGTTCCCTCATATTCTCACTCTCCCTCACTTGGAAACCTGCTATCTACATATTACACTCTCTATATTTGACGCCTACATTTCTCCCCTTACCTCCATTCTCATTCAAAACTTTAACACTTAGAATGTTTTATGAATTCTTGGGTTGGTGGGTTGTCATGTCTTCATCTCCACCCACTTTCGCATGTCATAAGTCCACTACCACACTTAGACATTTTTAAATTGTGCGGGTTCATGATTTCAATCCCTAATCCTCCAAGTTCCGTGACCTTTACTTTTCACCCCAGGTTCCATGATCTACATTTTTACCATCAACTTTGTCGTGGTTGCCGATCTCCAAAGAATTTTGTTCCTTTTTCATGCAAGTTTAACCGACCTCCTTTCTACACTTAGTATATTTTTTATCATCCATAACAACATGTTCGCGGGTTCCTGGGTTGGCAAGTTCATGAAACGTTTATATTCAAACTCTCTCTTATCCATCCTCGCATCCTACAATATACCCCCTCGATTTCCACTACCCACAATTTTCCCTCCTCCCTTCTCATCCCATATTCCATACTTAGCCAAATTCTCAAACCTATTCCAAGGCATGGAAACTAGCGAATGAAAATATGACACATGGAAATGAATGAGGTCATGACACATGGAAACTAAACATTGGAGACACATGGAAACATAAATTTGAGACATAGGGAATGATATTATTGGATGAATCATCATGGTGACTGGGCTTGAGGTGGATGACAATGATATTCCAAAAAAATATTATTTTATTTGACAATTTTCCAAGGGTTGAATCCTCCAAGCTCCATAATTTCTTCTCTTCTCGTGTTTCTTGTTGAGTGTATAAAACAATTAGTATTATATATCATGGAGAATATAATATCCCAATGCATGTGGGATAGAATTTTAAACCAAAAAGTCGAATTTTATGAAGGGAATCATGAAATTCATCCAAGGGACGACATTTGCCCATCAATTTTGATCGACGGTGGTTGAGTGTTGATCTTGCAGAGGCCATAACTTGAGCTCTGAATGTCAGAATCACACAAAATTTATACCGTTGGAAATTTATTTTGAAGTAGAAGATGTATGTATAGGTTTCAAGTGCTTAAAGTTTATACATGTTTCTCAGAAATTAAAATATCATTTAGCTACATTTTTAATGGGCCTGCGTGACAACTCAACTTCACAAGCTCATATCTTGAGATCCGAGCGACGAATTTGTGCAAAATTTATATCATTAGAAATATAAGATGATGAATATAACATCATAAATTATTTCCATGGATAAAAAAATGATTATCATTCCCATAAAATTAAAAAAGAATCCTCCTATTTTAAATGGAAAGTTAATTAAATTGTGAAAATAAAAGTTTATTTAAAAAAATTTATTAAAAAGGGAAAGGGACCCATTTTAGATATGTATATATTGATGATGTAGTTTCATTAATGAGGAATTAATGAGGCACTAATTAAATGGAATGTTTCAATAAGAAAATTGTACGAGAATTTCAAGAGAGGAAGAAAACCCTAAGTACTCAAGTAGTTAGAAAATCTCTTCTTAAAAAGAGAAGAGAGGCTTCATCAAAGGTTCCAATAATCAATATTGTGAGAGGAGAAGGGCATAATATCAGAGGAAGAAGAAGGTACAACCATGGATACATAATCAAGCTTCTGATCAAAATAAATAAATTTTCATCTTATCCATTCTTTCTACTCTTCTACACCACTTCTCATAGGTTTATGCTTGAATCTCATAGTTGGGCACAAGGCTAAGTTGTTGAGTGTTTTTATTGTATTCTTCTTCAAAATATTCTTGTATGATCATGGAGTACTTGTAGACACATACATGGCTATCAAAGTTTTGGTAATAAAGACTGTTAGCCTTAGGAATCACCCGCAGAATGTAATGAGGATAAGCCTAGTACCCATCAGTTTATATAGTAAATGTAAATGAGTTTTAGGTGGTCAAATAGAGAAGACTCAATGATAATAAAGTTCTAACTTAGAAATCTGGACTATCATGCATAAGAAATTGAGGTCTGGAATCAACTTCAGTCAGTACGTTGGAGTGAGGGTGAATAGCGGGAAGACTTTGGTTACAAGATGGTAGAGGCCTACTATGGACACCGGGTCTTCTAGCAGCGTAAGGAGGAAAAATGTAAACAAAAGATCCTCTTGAATTCAAATCTCAAAGAAACTAAAAGAAATTATAACAACATTATAATCAAACATTCATCATAATACAATCACAACAAATTCATGTGAATCATTTAATCATGAACTCTCTTGGTATTAGAGGAAAATAAGATGGATCAAGAAAGATGAATTAGATTAACCAAGATGTCTCAAAAACAAATACATAACCAGAGAACCAATGTTCTTCATCAAAATATTACAATAGCAGGGATCCTAGCTCAACCATTCGACCCCTAAAAAAAGATCAAAACTAAGTATATATACTCAAAACTGCTGCAACTACCAGGAGCGTGATCGAACCCCTGCATTCAAAGCTTCCAGTCAATGCCTTCTCTGTTAGACTATGCGACCATTCTTCTGTTAGAATTGAGCTCAGATAAACATGGGTTTTGCAGGCAAATATGCTCGCAAGAGTACCATGGGCTGACTAGTTCATTCCCCATGACCGGACCTTCCATACCTTCCATTTATGGAGTGATCTGAGGTTTCAACCTCCACTCCTTTTTTCAGTAAATTGCTTCATCGGGATCAGGATGAGGCTTAATGCCTAGGGATGTACCATGCAATGCTAGCATCCCTTCGAGTCAATCAAGCCATTGAAACCATCATGGTCTGATTCTTTAACTCACATGAGCATCTTCAGCTTTTGGTGCAAGTCTCATGAAATTCACACTCTTTCCTTCACACTCCCAAAGCTCCTGGTGCTAGCTTCTCCTTCACCACATTTGTCCTACATGCGACCTCGGGCCATGACCATGGGCCCAAATCTTGGGCGCATCATGATTTCACATTTCTGGGGCCTTCACATCACTTGACTACACTCTCCCGATACCCGATATTGTGAAATTTCCCTTCTTCATATCAACGGTCGGATTTGTTATACATCTAACGGCCACGATTTCTCCCAAAACTCCTAAAATCACTTCCGCGAGCCATCAGATCGATTGCCACCTGTCCCTATAATATGCATGGTCTAGATCTAATCCTCCCTTCTCCTGATTTCTGAAATCATGAACTGGAGCCTAGAAAGCACCAACTCCTCTCCTTAACCTTCAACAATGTGACCCCGATTATGACCATGGGCTTATCCAAAAGGTGCATATCTGGATTTCGTGTCTCAAGAAATTGAAGGAATGCTCACCTCCCTTCTATTGGGTATGTGTTATATTCTTTTCATGTGTGTGTGTGTGGGCGCATCAGATACGACAACTGCATCTAACGATCCCTTCACCTAGAGATCTGTCAGTTTTTTTTTGGGTGGTTTTTTGCTATTTTTATCGGATTTGTAAATTAATCCCAGATTAAGGGATTAGGGTTTTGGTATCTACGAAATACCTAAAAACATTGTATATATTGTATGGTGAATGGTGAAATTTGATATAATGAAAATAAGAAAGGTTTTCCCGGTTGAGGGTTTCCGGTATAAAATCTTTGTGTACTCTGTGTATGAGCCATTGGTTAATTTTTGTATTGCTTAAGAATCTATATGCATTGCTTTACTTTGTAGGTTTAAAACTTACATGTGGTATCAGAGCTCATTTTTGGCTTCAGAGGGACGCCTTTATTGTTGAGGGTTTGGCTCGGTCTTGATAGATCAATTTTATCTTGGGTCTGTGATAAACCTAGGTTTAGTGGGAGCTTTTGTAGTGGAGATTCAAGTAAAGAAAGAGGAATGGCAAGCTCATCTAGAATCAAGATAGAGAAGTTCAACAATAAAAACTTTGAGCTATGGGAGCTCAATATGGAGTACCTTCTTGTAGACAAAGAATAATGGATCATTGTGGATCCTAGTACACAGCCTATTGGTACACCATCTACGAGCACACAGGCTACTGGTACACAACCTACTAGTACACAAACAACTAGTACACCAGCTACTGGTATGTCGAAGAAATATTGGGACAAGCTGGATAGAAGAGAAAGGAGTACTATTCGACTATGCCTGGAAGATTCAGTGTTGTTGAATGTCTGAGGAGAATCTATAACCAAGGAGCTATGGGATAAGTTAGGGAATTTCTATCAATCAAAGTCCCTGGTAAACAAGTTGTTTCTTCGAAAGAAGCTGTATCATCTTAGAATGGAAGATGGAGATTCTATGACAGAACATCTAAATGCCTTTAATACTCTGGTAAGTCAACTTGGATCTGTTAATATTACGATTGCAAAAGAAGATAAGTGTATTAATTTGTTATGTTCTTTTCCAGACTCTTGGGATAATATGGTTGTAGCAATAGGTAGTACCACTCAATCTACATTGAAGTATGAGGATGTAGTTGCATCCTTGTTATCTGAAGATATGAGGCGAAAAAACATGGATGGTCACAATAGAGATGCTTTATTTGTAAGAGGGCGTACCCAAGACAGAAACCCTAGTAAGCCTTTAGGATGGAGATCTAAATCTATAGGTAGATCTAAGTCTCTAGGAAAATCTTTGAGGAAATGTTGGAAGTGTGGTAAAATAGGGCATTATAAGAAAGATTGCAAGTCTAAGAAGGTTGAAAAACCAAAGGGATCTGATAGCACCTCTTCCACAGAGGCGAAAACCTCCACTAAAGAAGGAGGTGATGTTTACCTAGCATCTACAAGTACACATGTAGACCATGATGTATGGTTGATCGACTCAGGTGCGTCATACCATATGACTCCTCATAGGGAGTGGTTCTTTGAATATGAAAAATATGATGGTGGTGATGTATTCCTAGGAGATGACTCAATAGAAAAAATCTTGGGACGTGGAAGGGTTAAGTTGCTGCTAAACGATGGAAGGATTAGAACTCTCCCTAGGGTTCTACACATTCCAAAACTAGCCAGGAGCCTAATATCTGTAAGCAAGTTGGGTGATGTAGGAGTGAAAACTATATTTGAAAAGAGCACTTGCAAGATGGTACGAGGATCAATGGTGTTGATGAGGGGAGTTCATTGTGGAACTCTGTACAAGTTGTTGGGAAGCACTTATACTAATGGTTGTAACAGTTCTGTTGTCCTTGAGTAGAAAAATGAAGGAGACAAGACCACTGCTATCCTAGAAATGAAGATCATGTTGTGGCATCAAAGACTGGGGCATATTGGAGAAAAGGGCCTTCGAACACTACACGGTAAAGGTATGGTTGAAGGTATATCTAATTGCACTCTGGGTTTTGATTTATGTGAAAATTGCATATATGGTAAACAGAATCGAGTAAGATTCCCATCTGGTGCTACAAGAGCAAAGGGGATCTTAGAGTTGATACACAGTGATGTGTTTGGACCTATTCTTGTCCCATCCCTAGGTAAATCTGTGTATTATGTTTCATTCATAGATGATTTTTCAAGGAACACATGGATTTATTTTCTTAGAAAGAAATATGAGGTATTTGATAACTTTAAAGAGTTTAAGGCTCTAGTAGAAAATCAGACAGAGAAGAAAATAAAGGTATTGAGAACAAATGATGGTGGAGAATTCTGTAGAAATGAATTCGAAGAATTTTGTAAGAAGTGTGGTATAGCAAGGCATAAGACTACTCCATACACTCCTCATCAGAATGGAGTTGCAGAAAGGATGAACAGGACATTGATGGAAAAATCAAGGAGCATGCTCAGTGGTGCCGGGTTAGGACAAGAATTCTAGGCAGAGGTAGTGGGTGTAGCATGTTACCTAGTCAATCGATCACCTTCATCAACATTGGATGATAAAACTCCACATGAGGTATGGTCTAGAAAGAAACCCTCTCTTCAACATCTTAGATTGTTTGGTTGTGATGCTTATGTACATGTTCCAAAGGAAAATAGGAGTAAGTTGGATTATAAAGATGAAAAGTGTATCTTTACTAGTTATAAAGATGGTGTGAAAGGTTATAAGCTTTGGAACCTAGAAACCAAGAAAACTGTTTACAGTCAAGATGTTGTTTTCAGAGAGGTAAAAGATGTGTCCAAACATGAATTCCCACCAACGTAAGATGAACCTGAGAAAATAGAGCTTGAGTTGGATGATGCAAAATCTGAATCATCTGAAGAAGAGGAAGCAGAGGAAGGAGAAGAAGAAGAAGAAGAACCTCATACCCCAGTATTGAGGAGATCAGTGAGAGATAGGAGGAAAACAGAAAGGTATAGTCCACCTGATTTTCATTCCAATTTTGCTTTATCTATTACTGATGATGATCCCAGAACTGTCAGGGAAGCAGTGAATTCAGAGGATAGTAAAATCTGGAAGAAGGCCATGGTTGAAGAAATGGATGCCTTGGATAATAATGAGGCATGGGATATAGTTGAGCTTCCAGCTGGAAGAAAATTGGTTGGTAGAAAATGGTTGTTCAAGAAGAAGTTTAATGCACAAGGTAAAGTGGAGAAATACAAAGCTCGGTTA